>CM022766.1:7235869-7270869 GCA_012411365.1 Ameiurus melas | reverse complement strand
AGTTTCCCAGAAGCAACGCAAACTTAAGATCACTTTAACTTGGAGAGAGAGTGTTTAAAGCCATTTAACGATGATGTTTGTGCCTCAGTGCTTTTGGGAATCTCCGCCCAGTATGTCATTTCTTACCAAACATCCAAGACCAATATTTTCCGTCATTTTAATGTCTGTGAGCTGTGTTTATACCAGCTGTGAGCTGGTATAAAATTTTTATTATTTTTTTTAAACATTCCACACATGTATCCAATAATCTCTCAGTTAACCTAGCTGATTTTTAACAGTCATGATCAAAGGTCAAAGTAATGGGAGAGAAATAGCTAGTAATCCTAAGAAATGTATCCTATCGTCAGTAAATATTTTTTTTCGTATGTAGCTGCAATCGTTAACAGAGATTATATCATGGAGGCTTTTTATATACCAAGCATTGGGTGTGTGATTAAATAAAACACTGACTAATTAAAGCATAATGTATGTAGCATTTAGCACCTAACCTATTTTTCACCACAGGGATCTATTATTAATTTGCACATGCTTTTTTTTTCCCATTGATATAAAATGTGTTATTCATTGGACCCCCTGCTGACCTTGAGGTTGGGCTTTTAATGTGCTGGTTAGAAAACAGAGTTAGCCGTAGCTAATCATAATTCACATCAGGTAGTTTCTGTACACCGGACCCCCTGATTACATGCATGAGTCATGATTTTGAACAATTTTTCTATTTCAAATTCACCCCTCGTCTCCTGATCAGTAAATGGAAATGATCTAACTCCGGGCTCTCTTCGTGCATTATCCCGTTCTCTTTATATTTTTGTCAGTAGGACTTTTGAAATTGAAACTCTACAGGATAATAATAGATTTTGTGGTTTGTAGGCAGTGCTAGTTTGCATACTATCCCACAGTGTTAACCAAGACTTGATTTGCATGTTATCATAAAGCACACACCTCATGCTGTTCATAATGAAAAAGTTTGTGATTTTCAGTACGACAACAGAGCACTTCCTTTCAGGACCCAAGCTTTTACAGAGGCGCTCCACCGATTGAAAGAAATGATCACGTGCCATTATTATTACACTAAAAATGACCATGGACTGTAAGAAATGCAATAAAGATAACAATAATAATAATAATAATAATAATAATAATAATAATAATAATAATAATAATAATAATAATAATAATAATAATAATAATACTATGAATGATAATGGAAAACACCAACCAATGATCGACTCTACCCTAACTGTATGTGATAATAAGATAAGGTTTATAAAAAATGAATGTAGCTAGCTTATGGATATCCTCTTAGAAAGAAAGAGCTCTAAACGGTTCTTTGGTTTGACTCTCGGTGAGAACCTGAAGGACGGTATCCCTTGTTAAACGTTGAGCCTCTGAAGAACGCTAAAACTTTTAACCATCCAAAGAACCTGTGAGGAAAACTTGGGGGATTTGTTTGTTTGTTTGTTTGTTTGTTTTTCATATTACACAACAACAACCAAACCAGAAAGGCTTGGAGCAGAAAAGGAGACTTCTATGTGCATACACGAGCTAACAATCTGCCTTTAGTTATGAACCATCAATCAGATGGAGAGGACAGTGGGGAGGATGCACTACATACCCAGAAAGCTGGTCCAAATCTTTTTATTTTTACACTACACTCATAATAATAAAGGTGCCAGATAGAATTTAGGACAAAGCCATGATTTTAGCCATGTCTAGGGAACCAACATTGTTTGTTTTTGGGTTTTTTTTGTTGTTGTTGTTTTTTTGTAGCAATATCTTTTGTATCTCTTGTAGAACCTTTGGCATCTTTAGAAGAAATAAAAAATCCCATCCGTCTGCAACAGCAACCTATGTACAATTCTGCAATTTTTTAGGAAGCTATGAAACCTTGCCTATCCAAAGGACCCTTGAGGAACCTTTTGGAAGAATCTAGGGCAACTATTGTTTAATAAATTGTTTGGTTGGAGGTTCTGGAGGTTTAATGAACAGGTCCTGTATTTCTAGAGATGTGGAACTCTGAACACAATCAAATACTTTGCACATAGCCGACTGTACGTGTATGTCATTCAGTGCAGCTTTTTTCACTTCTAGAAAAAAGAACATTAACCCAAAAGCTGGATTTGTTCAATTTAGTGGGTGTGATGCGAACAAGGATCTATGGCCTTTCGAGCTTAGGTCAGGCACTGCTTCTGAAAGAAATCGAACGCACCATTCTTATCCGTTGTGTTCAATTAATGGACAAAGGACAATGCACATTGTCACCAAGCAGCTTTATACAACCTCGGATATAGATTTAGAGTTAGACCTCGCGTGAGAAATCAGAGGTGACAGTGATGAGGAAAAACCTCCCTGAGAAAACACGATTAAGAACCAGAGGCAAAAGAAAACCCCGTCCTCTTCATCCTGAAACGGGATAGTGATTGGATGTCATGGGTATATTTTTATCTGAACGGTCTCATAGCATCTCAAACATTAGGATACATATCTACACAGTTAGTGACACTTACTAAAATGTACGACATCCAGAAAGGTTCCAAACACTGGAAAGCATAGGATATAACAGATTCTCGATAGACCTTATGTGTTCTACACTTCTTTGTCGTATCTATTGTATTTACACCATGCTTTTTTATTTATTTATTTAAATGATAATAAGAGCTTCCCAGTCAAACTGTTGTTTTGCATGCCGTTCAATTGCATTTAAGACAAAATTTGTTCAATTATAAAGTCAAGTGCAAGGCATTACACTGACTAGATCATGGTTCTCCTTCTTTTTCTAACTTGTTTATCTGCTTAAGGTTTTATTGTAGCAAGAAAACCTGTTACCGATCTGTTATTAAGTCACTGGTTCTGTATGAACTTATTCAGATGTCATGTCTTGCTCGTTATTTTGATTGTTTGTGCCATCTACTGCTCACTTTTGGTAGTGCATGTGAAAACAGACAAAGGGTCAAATATTGCTCTATTGCCATGTCTAAAGCTGATCATGCAAAAGGAGTATTGTCTGTCACAATAGCTAGAGAAATGGAAGGAAATTAGATCATTACATTTCCATTATTGTTGGAAAATGTAATGTGACGGCAATTACCACATGCCGTTTTGCACTCGGATCTCCTTTGAACAGTGGACTAGTTCAGACAGACTTCATATTAAAGCCATAATGAACGTTCCTTTACTTTCACACTGTCTGTCGTTACCATTACAGATGAGGACGGGTTCCCTTCTGAGTCCGGTTCCTCTCAAGGTGTCTTCCTCATATCATCTTAGGGAGTGTTTCCTCGCCAACATCTCCACCGGCTCGCTCAATAGGGATACATTCACACACTTAAAATCTGTATCCTGTGTTTATATATTTCTGTAAAGCTGCTTTGAGACAACGTCCATTGTAAAAAGTGCTATACAAATAAAATTGAATTGAATTGAAAACATCTACAACAACAACAAAAACAACAACAACAACAATGACCATGCTCTGTAGGCTGAGTGGCATGTACAAATTGTCTGTAGTGTGTGAATGTGTGTGAGATTGTGCCCTGTGATTGGTTGGCAGCCCGTCCAGAGTGTTCCCCACCTTGTGCCCCGAGTTCCCTGGGATCCAGGCTCCCCTTTGACCCTTTGCTTTATACCACTCTAAACTTTACACCACTCCAGCCAACGCTTGGCATTGTGCACTGTGATCTTCAGCTTGTGTGCGGCTGGTAGGCCATGAAACCCCAATTCATGATACACAGTTGTTGTACTGATGTTGCTTCCAGTGGAACTCTAGTGAGTGATACAACAGAGCATAGGAGATTTTTACATGCTACGATCTACAAGTGCTTGAGCTGCTCTTGCACTGAGGCGCTTCCATCCGTCCATTTTCTGGACCGTTGTAGGATAATTACACAGGGTCGCGAGGGAGCCTGGAGTCTATCTCAAGGAGCTCAGGGCACAAGGCAGGGGCCACCCTGGACAGGGTGACAACCCATCGCAAGCATTCACACACTACTGACAACTTGGAAATGTCAACAGCCTACAGCGCATGTCTTTGGACTGGAGGAGGAAACCGGCATGCCTAAAAGATTCGAGTCCCTAACCCCAGAGGTTACCACTAGGCCACTTCCATTTCACAATACGAGCACGTAGAGTTGACCAGGGCGGAATGTGAACAAAGTGACACGTGGCATCAAGGTGGTATCTTTAACGTAACTGAACTCCTCACTATGGCAAAGTCTACTGCCAGTGTCTGTCTGTGGAGATTGCGTGGCTATGTGCTTGGTTTGATGCACCTGTGAACAGTGGGCGTGGCTGAAACATCTGAACTCAGTCATTACGAGAGGTGTCCATATACTTCTGGCCATGTAGTGGAAAAATTTCCCAAAACATATTACATAGTTGTTGTTGGGTTTTTTTCCTCATTGCAACACTTACTGTGCATTATTTTTTTTTTTAAACAACAACAACAACAACAACAATAATAATAGGGTGCACAGTGGCTTAGAGGTTAACACGTTCGCTTCACACCTCCAGGGTCGGGGGTTCGAGTCCCACCGTGGCCCTGTGTGTGCGAAGTTTGCACGTTCTCCCCGTGCTGCGGGGGTTTCCTCCGGGTACTCCGGTTTCCTCCCCCAGTCCAAAGACATGCATGGTAGTCTGATTGGCAGCTTGGTAAATTGTCATAATAGTGTATGAATGTGAGTGTGTATGTGTATGTGATTGTGCCCTGCAATGGACTGGCACCCTGTCCAGGGTGTACCCCACCTTGTGCCCGATGCTTCCTGGGATAGGCTCCAGGTTCCCCCGTGACCCTGAAGCAGGAATAAGCGGTTGAAGATTATAATAAGAGGAATAAGAGGTTGAAGAAGTGTGAACGGTGTGTATGTGATTGTGCCCTGCGATGGACTGGCACCCTGTCCAGGGTGTACCCCGCCTTGTGTACCCATGCTCCCTGGGATAGGCTCCAGGTTCCCCCGTGACCCCGAAGAAGGAATAAGCAGCAGTAGAAGATGGGTGTTTATGTTTATGTTTATGAACACGGGGTTTTTTTTTCTCCAACATGGCAACAGCGGCGATGTTAAGTTTCGTTTTCCGATCGTCAGGAGTCGTGGCCATCATCATCATCTGGAAAGTAAACACCGTCACCGTGGGCTTGTTTCCACTCGGGAGAAGAAGCAGTGGTCTCGACCCGGCCGTGACACGATGTCCACGACGATGACTTCTGAATCTTTAGTGAAACTGATATGTGCGAACGGCGGCGTTATGCTTTATGATGACTTGATCTCCGGCTTCAGAAACGGTTTCTACATCGACAGCGTTCTCGAAGGGAACGAATCTGTCGCGACGGTTTTAGTAAACGGACAGAAGTCGGTCATGGCCAAGACCGGAGTGAAACTGTGCAGGGCGAAGAACTGTACCGGGTGCATGAACTTACACCTGTGCAAGTTTTTCCTCTTGGGTGACTGTCAGTACGGAAAAGGAAGGTAAGCGCGCAGCTTGGAGGCGAATCTGTCGTTCAGAAACTCAGGATACACGGAAGGATTGCTGTAATAGTTGTGTCTTGGTCTCATAATAATCATTTGATCTGTGTGAACAATAAGGTTTATATCATCACAAATAGTCTGTATGTTTTTTTTGTTTTTTAAAAATAAGTCTATACTGAAGAGAATGTGTTGCTAGGTGCTTGGGTTCAGACTTGTAGACAGTCCTGTAAGTGAAAAAGACTTTTTTTTTTTCAGGTTTATTTTTATTAAATTTTTTTAATTTTTAACCTCCAAAATAAAACAAACCCATATCTTATTGCTTCGTACACGGCAGACCTCTGTGTGATCTATAATATGAGCCAAAAAGTATGATGATATTCACACCCGTATAGTATGTGGGCCTAATCCAAACACCCTTCCCTAAAGTTGGACGCACGGGATTGTCTAGAATGTCTTCCTCAGCTGTCCATGCCCGGTTCCAGCATGACATAGAACGCGGACTCCATGAAGACATGGTTTGCCAAGTTTGGAGCGGAAGCTTTGAATTGTCCTGCACTGAGAACTGACCTCAGACACATCAGACATCGATTGCATGTCCGGTAATGCTAGTGTCGATGAAATAACCCAAATCTCCATCGCTACGTGGTGGCTCGACGGGTTAAGGTCCTGCGCTACTGATCAGAACGTTCAGAAAGGATCGAACCCACAGCGCTGCCACTGTTGGAACCCTTGAGCAAGGGTGTTGTTAACCCTGTCTGCTCCAGGGGCGCCGTGTCATGGCTGACCCTGCTGGGATATCCGAAGGAAATGATTTCACGCTACGGTAATGTGTACGTGACGTAATAAAGGCTTCTTCTTCTTCTTCTTCTAAGATCTAGTGGAAAGACTTCGCAGGCTGTAATAGCAGCAACGGCGTCTTAACTCTGGAATGTGATGTTCAACAAGCGCATATTCAAGGTCAAGTGTCCATAAATTTTTGGCCTATGTACTGTACATAGAGACACCGGTAGCCTGCCCATTAAAGCTGATGATCGATTCCTATCATCTATTATCATCTACATTTTTTGTGTGTATTTTGAGATGGATACTAGCTTGAGTCCCTAGCTGGTCTCCTACTTTAGGTTGCCGTTCTGATTATATATCAGCGTCACACTGTTTGCAAGTTGATTACTAATTGTTCCGTCGCTCCGTTTAGCACTCGCACACCTCGCAGTTCCTTTGCTGGGTGTGTTTTCCAGTGCTCCGAGTCATTTACCTTCCAACGAGTGACCTTTGGGCCTGTGAAGACATGCTGCTACGTGGTTCTTCCTTTCCATAGCACAATCTCTACCAATGAGCTGGACCCTGCTATCACACACGCAGGGAATGGTGTTCATGTTTCCACCCGACTCAAGCCCCGTGCTTGACTGAGCTGTGTCTTTTGTGTCCCCCGGTCGAGATTTGAGCTAACCTGCTAACACTGTCTGGTTTGAGAACGAAATAATAAGCAAACAAACACCGATTGAAAACATAATACTCAAATGAAAACAACCGGGGATTGGAGTTTCGTTTTCTATACGCTCTGTCCTGTGGTACTCGGTAACTGTGGCGGTCACGTAGACGTGCACGATAAGGTCTAATCTCATTCTCATAACACTTACCGTAAAATCACAAGTTGCGAACACATGGTCTGCATCCCAGCCTGCACGCTATGGTATTAATTAGTAAGACCGTTGGTGTCATTACTATTTAGACGTAGTAGAGAGGGTCGAAAAATCCTCCAAAAACTTGCATCCCGTAGATTCTCGGCAAAAGCAAAACAGACAAAACATGCTATCTTGTTGTTGATTAATATCATTTTGGGTTTTTTTTCATGCTCTTGTACTTGCTTTTACACACATAAACTTATCATGTTTAAACTACATATTGCGGTGATTTAGTGGCTACTTTGAAAATGACTTCTTTTGCCCTGCAGACGACGATGCCGTTTTAGTCATGACCTGCAGACGGAGCAAAACGCCAGAGTCCTTCAGAGACATGGCCTGAGTCAGCTGGACAGGAGCGAGCTCTGTGTCTTACTACTCCAGAGTGACAACGGCATCCTACCTCCAGTAAATAAAAAATAATAATAATAAATCATACCGTTCTGTTTAACTCATAGTGGCCAGTTTATTGTGTTTCATTAACATTCTGCAGACTTGGAAGCCATTTGAGGTCATTTTGTTTTTTTTGTTTTTTTTAAACACAGTCATAAAAGATGAAAATGAGTGTGGTTTAAGTACGATTGAGTTGATTTTTGCTAACAACAGCAGCTAATTAATTCACTTCACTATAATAAATCGGCTTTCATTCGAGTTGAATAGGTAATGGGCCCTTTTCACACGTCAAGGTTCCTGCTGCTAGAAGTGGCCCACGATGGGGAACTTTACTGCCACTGCAGCAATAACAATGGCCGAGACGAACACCGTTTATGAGAAGTGTTCTAGAAAAACAGTGAATTGCAGAGTTCAGGGGGCAATAAGCTGCGAGAAGTGGAAATACATTTAACGAATATTTCCTATTATAAGATTAGAATGAACGAAATCTAAGCTTATTAAGCCTATTTCTAACCATTTAAAAAAGCACCAACAACAAATTTGAAGTTTAAAATAGTCTTGTTCTATAGACGGATAATTTTGATCATTTTTTTGCATTTGTTTCTGGGAACTAGCAACATTTCAAAGTTGTTGTTTTTTTTAAATTAGAACAAATGTCTAGAAATCGAGTTAGTAATCTTATATTTGGTTTATTGCAATATAATAGCAAATACTAGATAAATTGGACTATATTCAAGCTATTTGCAATTGCTAAGATGGCTTTTTTTTGTAGCTCTGACAGACTCTGAAGTCAACCAGCAGAGTTTCAGCTCAAGTTTGTGTGGCTCTTCAATCCACCTCATCAACTAATGGCATCTAGCTCTGACTATCACCTTATCTCAGCTCTCAAATAACTATAATTACAGCTAGCTCACATTAGCATATATATATAGCATATATACCCATATATCCATATATTACAAACGTCAGAACTTTGAAGTTTAATCTCTGTAGTGTTTACAAACAGCAGAACTTTGAAGTTTAGTCTCTGTAGTGTTTACAAAGTTAGAACTTTGAAGTTTAATCTCTGTAGTGTTTACAAAGTCAGAACTTTGAAGTTTAGTCTCTGTAGTGTTTACAAAGTTAGAACTTTGAAGTTTAATCTCTGTAGTGTTTACAAAGTCAGAACTTTGAAGTTTAGTCTCTGTAGTGTTTACAAAGTCAGAACTTTGAAGTTTAGTCTCTGTAGTGTTTACAAACAGCAGAACTTTGAAGTTTAGTCTCTGTAGTGTTTACAAACAGCAGAACTTTGAAGTTTAGTCTCTGTAGTGTTTACAAACAGCAGAACTTTGAAGTTTAGTCTCTGTAGTGTTTACAAACAGCAGAACTTTGAAGTTTAGTCTCTGTAGTGTTTACAAACAGCAGAACTTTGAGGTTTAGTCTCTGCAGTGTTGAGGTGAAAAATCTATTCGTTGTGAGTTTCATTGATAACATTTTTAAAAGTGTTTCTGTGCTAAATAAAGGTCTGTAAGGCTTCCTGTAAATCATTTTGCCGTGCGTCTACATACTGTCGTTTTGTGAAAAGGGCCCATTGACTTGTACAAGCTGTTGTTTGGCATCAGCTGAAGTCAACAACTAATTTTGTATCCGAACTGATTTCATATATGATTTCATATCATTTATGTTTAGATTGTAGCTCTCATATATTTTTAAAAACCGTTAATAAATGTTCGACTGTACTTTTACCTGCTGATGACTGAGAAAACCACAGTAACTGTGGCATTTTTATTTCTGACTCTGACAGGTGTGCTATTCTTACAACAATGGCACGGGCCTGTATGGGCGATGCGAGGATGGTGAGAACTGCAGGCGGCTGCACATTTGCGAGAAGTACCTGAGAGGCCCGTGTCAGTGTCCGCGAGCACATGATTTCTATGAGCCCCATCCTCTGAAAACGTTGCAGGACAGAGGTGTTCCCGCTGAGCTCATGACATCCATGAAGACCACATATTCAAACATCGAGGCCTTACGATTAATGGCTAAAGTCCGATCATTTCAAAATGATGGCAGAGTTCAAGAGAATAGTGGCCAGAGACCCACCAGAAATGGCAACTGGCAGAAACAGACATCGGCTGATGCTAATGCTACAGGTAGTGGAGGTCCCAGGACCAACAGAGGCTCAACTCCCAAGAATTCGCAACACTCTCAAGGTAATTTGCAGTGTGTTTACCAGATTACAGGATCTGTAGAGGGTACTGTTCTGATGCAGCCTCTCGGATAAGTCAAGTTTATCTACAAGCTGACTGAAAAGTCAAGAACCAATGGAAATATACCAAGCAAACATGATGAGCAACATCTGCACAAACATGATGAGATAATGCATCAATCGTAAGGCTGGACATGTAGACCATACTATATGTTGTAAAGAATAAATACAAAATGAAGTATATGTAGTTTTACTCTCATTGGTTCCTGACTATTCTAACTAAAAGTACCATGTACAGCACTGTAACTATGATTATAACTGTAATAATAAAGGCATTATCATTAACAGACCATTCACAGTCAATAATAGTAAAATTATTCAAGGAAGCAGAAGATACAATAAAACAGGACGCTAGAAAGCCTATAAAGCTACAAAGATCAAAACGCAATAAAACAATCAAATATTATACCGTAAGTGCAAAATATTATATACCGTAAGACCAGGCATTACCGTTGACTAATAAGTCTGCTTCAAGCTCACATTCGAAAAATACGGCGTGTACACTGCTTCCACATTTCCATACAGCTGCTTTCATTGGATGGCTCTGATTAAGAAAAACATTTCGATTTGACTCGGGCGTTTTATATCTGCGTTGTTATATCATCCCATTATAGTTGTTTGTTTTGTTTTTTTTTCCTAATTTATCACAGCTCCCTCTTTCTTCCTTCCAGAGTGGAGGTGTTGGATAAGGATAAGGTTAGTGTGATAAGCTACTAAGCCTCCCAGTCAGACACCTGTTCTGAGGGAGTGAGAAAAACAGCACCCGTACCGAATACAGAAAACAGTCTGTCCCAATCCCAAATACAGTCATTTGTGTGTATACAGTGGATATCAAAAGTCTTCACACCCCTGTTAAAATGGCAGGTTTGTGTGATGTAAAAAAAGAAAAATTAAACTAAGTTAAATCAGAACCTTTTTCACCTTTATTGTGAAATTTTAACCTATTCATTAAAGTGAAAAACAATAAGACAATAAGGGGGGATTAAAACAATTTACAATAATCTGGTTGCATAAGTGTACACACCCCTAAACTCTCTCCCTCTCTCTGTCATATTCTCATATATATATATATATATATATATATATATATATATATATATATATATATATATATATATATATATATATATATATAATGAGAGAGTAGAGAGTTTATATATATATATATATATATATATATATATATATATTTATATATAATGAATGAGATATATAATCAAAGGAAAGCTCACGAGGTGTATAACCTTATTTACTGATGTCCTCCTCATAGATCTAAAAGCAAATGGCACTGTTAATTGCTTATCTGTACTCATTACTCCCCACTTTAATTCGTCACTCGTCTGTAGTTTTGTAAGACGTGTCAGAAAAGAGTGATGAGGCTGTCGAAGATCACAGCGATTAACTTTATCGCAGCGTAGCACTGACGAAGTACACGAAGCACTTCGGGTTCAGCAGAGTCAAGTTGGACCTCGAACCGTATCAGCTCAGACATTTTCTACCGTTTTTTCCCTCCTGTAATGTAAATGCAGTATCGTTTTAATTGTAAATGAAGGATAACCGTCGAAGAGATCACTTTCCGTTCTCACATTATTGATGTTGTTACAGGTGTGACCACCCTAATGGGCGGGTGATAAGTTTGTCTAGACCGATATCTTCCTAACTTCATATACCCCTTTGTTCAGGGACGATTCTTGATGTCCCACTGCTGCGTGCTTTAATGATTTGAATTTCACTTCAGGTGGTGTTATACACATATTGCTGAGCCCGAGATGAATCGTCCCTATGTTAACGAAGCCTTTTTGCTCATTAGCTTTGTTCTAACACCTAGCGTGGAGTGGAACCTGCTTAATTCCTTACAGACTGTTTAATTTTCGTTTGGAAAATCAATGAAAAGGTCCAAAAAAAAATCAATTCCAACAGTGCATCTCGACCTGGACATTCACCAGAACATGGAGATTAACGGTTTACTGGAAATCTGTTATATTGTGTTTCCTCAGAGAAAAAGGAGATCTGTCTGTTCTTTGTCAAAGGACACTGCAGAAACGGAGGTAAGACTACAGTCCGTTACAAGCATTCTTCAATCGAATGATCGAGTTGTTGTTTTTTTTTTAAATGTAAACTCATGTAATATAAGCCCACTGAATTAAAAATGTGTTTTGCAGACAAATGTTTTAGGGAGCACTCCAAAGTACCCTATAAATGGGAGGTGAAGGAGGGACTCGGCTGGGTAGCTCTTGATGACAACGAGGCCATAGAGAAAGATTACTGTGACCCAGCTAAAACATACAGGTAAACGCTTTATACTTTGAAGTGTTGAAAATAAGAAGACTACAGGTTTTCCTACTAGATTTACAAACTGACTAGCGTTCTTCATTTGTGCCAGCAGCTTTCTAATAGCATTGGCGATTTAAGATGGCTGTTATTGTCATAGATCAAGGAGGTAACTCTGGACTTCAGTTCCCATCAGCCACTGCACTGTACTACATGTCACATGACCACTTGCGCCTGAGTCCCGTTTCCGTTAAACGAGCACAATTACATATAGCCATGGTTTGCACTGCTTCTTGGTCTTTCGTTTCTCTTAGACTACCGTGTTCCGTCTCACCGCGTTTTGTTTCATGCCCCATGTCTTTGTTTTGTTGTTTGTTTATTTAATAAACATTATATATCTGACATAACGTGACAGTTATTAGGAAATTTGTGGATTGGTAACAATTTCAGGGTAACATTTTATATGGATAGTCTTTTGAACGACAACTTATGGCGCATGGTGGCTTAGTGGTTAGCACTTTTGCCTCACACCGCCAGGGTCCGGGGTTCGAATTCCCACCGGGGAATGTGTGTGCGGCCCTGTGTGTGCGGAGTTTGCATGTTCTCCCCGTGCTGCGAGGGTGTCCTCCGGGTACTCCGGTTTCCTCCCCCAGTCCAAACACACGCATGGTAGGCTGATAGGCGTGTCTAAAGTGTCCGTAGTGTATGAACGGGTGTGTGAGTGTGTATGTGATTGTGCCCTGTGATGGACTGGAACCCTGTCCAGGGTGTACCCCGCCTTGTGCCGGATGCTCCCTGGGATAGACTCCAGGTTCCCTGTGACCCTGAAGAAGGAGTAAGCGGCAGAAGATGGATGGATGGATGGAACAACAACTTATGATATAACTTTGTATTACCAAATACGCTCACAGACCACTTTATTAGGAACACCTGTACACCTGCTCAGTCAGCCAATCATTTGCTGAGATCACCTTTTTTCCCCTCTCCATTCTGGTGCTTGATGTAAATATTAACCGAAGCTCTTGACCTTTATCTGCATGATTTTATGCATTGCTCTGCATCCACATGATCAGCTGATTGTATAATTGCATGAATGAGCAGGTGTTCCTAATAAAGTGGTTGGTGAGTGTAAATATACATATAAAATGAAAGTACTAGACGAATCTATTATAGGCCGTAGGTGTTGTATGACTATTGATTTTTACGAGTCGACAAGTAATTCCAAACAGCAGTCGACTAGTCGGCCGTAGTTAAAACAAAAATTGATTAGGGACGTCACTATTTTTAGGCTCATTTATTATTGCATTTAAACGCCGATCAACAACAGCAACAAACATCAAACCGCACTTCAGTTACATTTACATTTATTCATTTAGCAGACGCTTTTATTCAAAGCGACTTGCAAACGAGGACGTTACAGTTACCAGCTATACCCAAATGACCTTTTCGTCTTCGGTGTTTTTTAAGCGGTGTTTATCGGTGGCACTATGGCTTAGTGGTTAGCACGCTTGCCTCGCACATTTGGGGTTGGGGGGTTCAATTTCGGTGTACGTGGAGTTTGCATGTTCTCCCTTTGCTTTGGGGGTTTCCTCCAGGTACTCCAGTTTCCAGGTAAACCATTTTGTCTATTATTCTGCATGTCTTGTGTGCTTAAAGCTATGGAGTCTGCTTCGATACGATGACACGTGGCATTGACGTCGTGCGCCGTCTCTCGACGGTGTCCTCAGTGATCCAACCCAACTACGTCCTCACCACCAATTGGGCGTGGCACTGGGAGGATGAGTACGGCAACTGGATCCGGTATGCATCGTCAGTAAGTAACAGCATCAGGTCACATTTGTGGGATGACTGGAGATTTTGTGCTGGAGTGTGACGATGGATATACCAGATATACTGAGAAAAAATGATGTCACCAAAAAAAAAGTTATTTTAAACCTGGGTTTAAACTAACTTTTTATTTTAAACCATAACTTTTTTTATATATATTTTTAACCATTAAATCTGTGTAACATACTTTGGGTCTGTGTAGAACAGACCTGTTCATGCTTTTAGAAATGCTCATGCAGCATTAGCACTGGATCACTGACTACGTTTACATGGACAGCAATAATCTAATTATTGACCTTAATCTAAGTAAGCTAATAATGTGAGTAAGGTGTTTACATGAGTCTCTTTTACAACACTCCTGTCATGTTCCCGTTTTACATGTTATAGATCATAATCAGATTAACAGCCCATGTCATTACGTCACCGCGCCATGCCGTTCGACGTCACTCCAAAATTTCACGTATCAACATACAGTTCGGTTGTTATGGTACTGTATACAGTTTTGGGTGTTTTTGTTTAATTTTTTTACGAACGCTTTAAGTGCAGTTAATTATTTGTCATGATGTACGTGCTAATAGACGACTGATTGAAGCCGTGGGTGCGTCACAAATCGCATACTTACCTACTGTATAGTAGCCGAGATACATTTATTTTCCCCACTACAGGACTATAGTAGGAAAGTATGGGGTTTGGGACGCAGCCGAACTCTCTTGTTCGCCGTAAAACATAAAACCGCCGTGTGTGATCGTGTCCTGTCGCAAAACACGGTGAAACGCTCACACGACGTTCATAATGTGATTGAGGTGTTTACATGTCTGTAATGCACGTCCATAATACGATTAAAACAGGAGTACTCCACCTGTCTTTATTCGATTAGAGCTTACTTAGATTATGACTTTAATTAGATTAAGGTTGGTGTTTACATGGTCGTGTCTTAATCAAAGTACGGTCTTAATTAGATTCAGAGTGGATTATTGTTGTCCATGTAAACGCAGTCATTGTGAGTTGGTCTGTAGATTAGGATTATAATTTCTTTCTTTTTTATTTTATTTTTAATTTTAATGAAGTTTGCCTTTCCGTTCGTGATGGAAACAAACAGGTTAGGTTTCAGCGCTTTTATTCCAATTCTTTTAAGCCAATGCTGAGTGATGTCGGTAGTTGTTCATAGTATGTATTTTCATCACACAGTACATATTTGTCATTCAGGGCGGAGGTCACAACACCGCTTCCATCACCAGCGAGGACTTGGAGCAGAAATTTACTCAGGACAACAAAGCAGAGGTGGAGTTCATGGCTGGCTCACAGACGTACACACTCAGCTTCCAAGGTACTTCCTTGTTCCCTCATTCTCACACACTGTTGTTTAAATGCTCTTTCGATTTAAGCTGTGTAGGAAATCACGCACTGTTATACTGTAGCTCTTTGTATCACATTAATATTTTAGAGAGGTAAAGGGTTGACATTACCAGATGTAGGGAATTTAGTCAGTGGTGGGGAGAGCACAGACACACAGGAGGCTGCTTCGGGTGAACACGTGTGGAATTTTATTTACAATGTCCGTGAGTGTGTGTGTGTGTGTGTGTGTGCGCAAAAGTGTGACCATGAGATGAAGTGCTCAGTCGTCGGGGGGCTGCCGGTGTCGTGCGGGGGTTTTCCCGAGTAGCGGGGATCCCTTTTTTTCGTCAGGGGGCGGAGTCTCCGATCGCATCGGTCTTGTCTGAAAAAACACAACACGGATTAGTGCCCGGAGAGCCTTCTGTCCCTTTGCGAGCGGAGGATCGCCCTTTTAAACTCTCTCTTCGGCTGCTGTATGGTGTAGTTTGACCACGCCGCTTATCATCCACCAGCCGTGTGTGTGTCGGTGGCCCCGCCCCGCAGCCACACGCTCTCCGGCTGTCCAAAACATTGGTGGTGCACCACAGCGGCAGTCCCGGGAGGAGCGATCTTTGCTTCTTGTGCGCCGGCTGCCTCCCTGCCGCCACACAGACTAAAAACATATTCTATGATCGGCAACTAATAATTAATAACAATGTTTATAACTTCAGATATGATGCAGACAAACAAGCGCTACGGGACCAAAAAGCTCGTGAAGCGTCGGCCTGTATTTGTGTCAGCAGCGGATGCTCAAATAATCAGAACAACGTAAGACGGAAGCAATCTGCTATTTTCCTTTCCTGATTTGAAGTGTTCGGACCAAAACACTGACAAGGAACTGTTTGTTTTTGTTCTCAGCAAACCGGCCCCCAACAGCCAGATGAAAACACTACCGAGCCACTGGAACAAAGCGCTGACACCCGAGATCGGGTACAAGGTACATGAGCGTTGACATGTTCAGAAAATTTGCTGACAGTGACCACGTTTACATGGACATCTCATTATTGAGCTTATTCTGAATAAGACAATATTGTGATTAAGGTGTTTACATGAGTCGAATATTCCTTTCATGTTCAGGTTTGACATGTTCTAGAACGTAATTATATTAACGGTACACGTCATTACGTCCCCGCCGTACACAGTTCTGGGTGTTTCACGTTGATCGGACTAAAGCAAATACTTGTGTATACAGTAGAACTCATTTAACAATAAGAGGCGCAGCTGTGACACCATCAGTAGTGTTCGAACGAAACGTTTTTCATTCCCCGCCACGAAAAAATGATCAATTACAGCTGGGTTTTTTTTTTAGCCTAGTCTACTGTTAATGACCTTGTCTATAATTTCTCGCAGAGATTACAGCTGCAGAGCGATTCAAGTGAATACAGTACAATCGAGCGCCTTTTCAACACCACTATGCACGGTTTCAGCATTCAACAGATCGAGCGGATACAAAACCGGGCCCTGTGGGAAGTATTTCAGTGGTATGTACATAAACCCTCTGCTTTACTCATTTTGTACATGCGATAAAATTCATAAAACTAGAATCGTTTCTTCTTATTATTATTATGAGTATTAGTATTATTCATTTACAGGCAGAAAGATCATATGCAAAAGAACAACCCAGGGAAGAACGTTGCAGAGAAACAGCTGTTTCATGGGACAGACTCTAAACACACAGACGCCATCTGCCACAACAACTTTGACTGGAGAATCTGTGGCACTCACGGCACAGCCTATGGGAAAGGTGTTTTGCTATTGTTTATTTATAACCAGTTTACATTACTTTATAAGAACATTATACTGGGCCATTATACACCATTAAAAAAACAACAACAACAACATAATCACAGAGCTTATGTTTAGGCCATGAGTGCAATTAAGTGCTTTTCATAATTGCATGACCAATTATTTATCTATATATATATATATAAGTTATGAGTTAAATTAAAGTGAGCTATACGACTGCTTGATCAGATTATCCTTCAAACTGCCAGTGTATTTTATTTTTAATTTTTATTCTTATTTATTGATGAAAAAAAAATATATTTTTTTAAATAAGAGCTCATCAAATGAATATAAATCACTGGAAATATTTTATGAAATTTGTGCTTTGATATAGCATAATTGCATTTAATTCGTAAAATATTTGAAATACCTGCTCTTGTTACAGGGAGTTACTTTGCCAGGGACGCCAAGTACTCCCACAGCTACACCGGAGACTCCACATCCCGCTGCATGTTCGTTTGCCGTGTCCTAGTGGGTGACTACACCGTCGGCCACTCCAGCTACACTCGGCCCCCGTCCAAAGATGGAGGAGACACCGTCTTTTACGACAGCTGCGTGGATAATATCCACAACCCGTCCATATTCGTAGTGTTTGAGAAGCATCAGATCTATCCCGAGTATCTCATTATGTATAGTGAGACGAGTCACTCATCATCCCCATATTACAGGTCAAATCCTTCTGTAAACAGAGCGGCTTTCGCTGCTTCAGCTTCGACATATCAACCCAGCCCTGCTCCTAGAGTTCAGGCAGCAACTCCAGTATATCGATCCCGACCCGCTACGCCGTCGTATTCTTCGTCATATTCATACTCCACTCCTTCCACCCCTCAGCCATCCAAACCAGACAACAGCTGCATTATCTGCTGAGGACATGGCAAAGGTGAAATGGGAACTTGCATGGCCTGTGTTCTACAGAGTGTCCCAAAAGTCTCCATACATAGGGGAAATGAACCCTTTTTAGCAAAATGTTTTCCAAAATTACTTCCATAATTAGTTTGTGTTGTTTTATATATATATATATATATATATATATATATATATATATATATATATATAATATGTAATGTGTATATATATTTTATAAATCATTCTCATGGTTGGATCGGGAAGCATGCAGTTACATGCAGAACACCTGATGTATAAACACGAGTTCGTCGTGAGTGGGAGAGACGACTCCGTGTGCGTTTACAAAGGAATGGCAATCATGTAGGATGTTTTGTAAATGAAGTTACATTTTGCTAAAAAGTGTTCATTTCCTCTATGAATGGAGACTTCTGGGACACCCTTATTACAGGGTTTGTAACATGGCCTTATCAATATCCCCTTGCCATGTGCTCTTAGGGTGGTTCTTATTTTCATTTTTGTTCCAATACTTTATTAACATTAGATGACCCTTTTATAGGGCTGGAAGGATGAAACAATGTGCGCTGAGGAGCGGATGGAACAGTAATGGCAGAAGGCACTGTGATCGGATACATGTGCCTTTTTAGGGATTTTAGGGAGCCTGGTGGTTGATTCTGAGGTAAATGATAGCAGATATAACGTGTTATTTTTATTGATTGTATCGAAACACAAGGCTGTGAATGCAGGTAGTTGAGTAGGGAAAAGGCTCAAAACATACAGCCTGAACACATTTTTCAAGAAGGTAGCGCACGTTTTGCTAAGTTTTACTTCACTCTGAACTGAAGTGAGATTTCTGTTAATTCAGTTGTTATAACATTTACTTCATTTTACTAATCAACTTAAGCCTCTATCACACGAGTGGAACGTTTTTGGGTTTGTTTGTTTTTTCCTACTAATTTTGGCTCCTGTTCCCAAGTCGGCTTACTGTTAACTATTTTGATTGCGCACGATATTTAGCATCTCAACCGATTTTAAGAATATCATTGTGTCCTTTTATCGTTCCAAATCTCTGTCACACAGAAAAATGGGTTTTGATTTTCACTCCCAATTTGACAAAAGGGGCTTTATTTGAGTTGCTTAAACGTTCATTTGTGCCATTTAAATCAAGTTGAAAGTCACTGCATGTATCAGATTCATTTAATCGATCCAATATTTATTTGAATCATTAAAATCTTTTGACTCCCGGGTTATTATTTCAAATGTGTGCTCAGGCTGCAGCATAATAAATACAACTGTGCAAAATTGAAGGTGTACATTTTAATGTCGTGTATCCTACATTACAGTATGTTTTATATGACGTATAATATAAGGTATTATATAATTGTCATGAGACATTATAGTATCTTAGCTCCTTTCTCTCAGTACACTGGCGTTCCATTCTGCAAGTGGAATGGAAATCGACTTATCAAACATTTTCCATCAGTATAAACAAATTAAATATTTTTATCACCGCAAGATTAATCGGCACACTGTTGGGTTTCTGTGTGTAGAGTACTGTGACTGTGTTTAGCTGCTGGTGAGCAGGGCGATGTTAAAGGAGAAGTGTGTGAGCCCCCTGCTGGCCAAACAATTCACAGCTCTCCACAGTAACATTGGTACAGATATCAAATGAACAGTACAACTAAAGCTTTTTTGATAGTATTAAGAGAGATCAATAGAAACTACCACAGAAATTCTAATGATTTCCACTACAAACACCATTACAAACCATCAGCTGACCATTAAAACCATTACAATTATTGGTCCTTAATGGTATCCACTAGACATAACAGGCCACAAATAGAAGGTAACAAATTACCATTAGAGACCCACAGGGACCATTATAGTTTCCATTAAAACCAATACAACTCCCATTATAACTTTTAAAAGCTTTATAGAGTCGCCTTAGCAAGGCAGTGTATCGAAATCATTCTGCATGCAGGTATAAATAGCAAATGTAGAAAATAAGAGTAAAATGTGGGATTGAGGAGAATTTGGCAACCGGATTCAGTTTCGTTTCGTGCTAAAAGGCCGCGTCATACTCAGTAGGCACGTGCTTTAATTCTGTGAATTCTGAATCTTTCGCGTGATCGGTTCAGCTCACAAATAAGAGTCGACTCGTTTCGCTCTCAAACGGCTCACTGCCAAAATGATTTGATCATCGCTTAAACGAGTCAACAAAATCTTAATAAATCTTCAGATTCATAACATCATGTTATCCTTAGCATTGTGTATAAAGGTATATTTAAATAAATGTTTCCCCCCCCCCGTGGAAATTGCTCTCTCAAATACAGAGTATTCAAGCATTAATACTTAATAATAATAATTCATGCTCATTATTATTAATAATAATCTTATTATGCGGACGTGTTTTTAAAATCCTGATCGCTTTTCCCCTTTCAACGTTCACCTCAAAGAGCCGACTCATTGAGTCGACTCTCTCGTGAACGACTCGTGAGTAGACGCTTCGCTCGGTCAGTGTGGTTAATAATGGCGGAGGAAACAAGTGTCATCCAAATCATCTGCGATCAGCTCGGGTGTGTGGAGTACGATGATCTTCTGCAGCTGGCAGAGGTGGACGATTTGGAAAGGGTTATCAAGAACAGCGACTTTTTCACTGTTATACAACCGAGAAACCATCCGAACAAGAGCAGGAAAATCCTAGTCTCTGCTAATATCAGGCGCTGCAGAACCAGAGAGTGCCAGGAGAGCTGTACAGACCTGCACCTCTGTAAATATCACCTTGTGGGACAGTGCAACGCGTAAGTTTTTATATATATATATATATATATATATATATATATATATATATATATATATATATATATATATATATATATATACACACAGTACACCCCTAAGTGAAAATGTCCAAGTTGGGCCCGATTAGCCATTTTCCCTCCCCGGTGTCATGTGACTTGTTAGTGTTAGAAGGTCTCAGGTGTGAATGGTGTGTTAAATTTGGTGTCATCACTCTCACACTCCCTCATACTGGTCACTGGAAGTTCAACATGGCACCTCGTGGCAAAGAACTCTCTGAGGATCTGAACAAAAGAATGGTTGCTCTACATAAAGATGGCCTAGGCTATAAGAAGATTGCGGTGGCCAAGACCATACAGCGGTTTAACAGGACAGGTTCCACTCAGAACAGGCCTCGCCATGGTCGACCAAAGAAGTTGAGTCCACGTGCTCAGCTTCATATCCAGAGGTTTTGTTTGGGAAATAGACGTATGAGTGCTGCAAGCATTTCTGCAGAGGTTGAATGGGTGGGGCGTCAGTCTGTCAGTGCTCAGACCAGACGCCGCATACTGCATCAAATTGGTCTGCATGGCTGTCGTCCCAGAAAGAAGCCTCTTCTGAAGATGATGCACAAGAAAGTCCTCAAACAGTTTGCTGAAGACAAGATTACTGGAACCATGTCCTGTAGTCTGATGAGACCGAGATAAACTTATTTGGTTCAGATGGTGGCGAGCGTGTGTGACGGCAACCAGGTGAGGAGTACAAAGACAAGTGTGTCTTGCCTACAGTCAAGCATGGTGGTGCGAGTGTCATGGTCTGGGGCTGCATGAGTGCTGCCTGCACTGGAGAGCTACAGTTCATTGAGGGAACCATGAACGCCAACATGTACTGTGACCTACTGAAGCAGAGCATGACCAGTATGCAGTATTCCAGCATGATAATGACCCCAAACACACCTCCAAGACGACCACTGCCTTGCTAAAGAAGCTGAGGGTGAAGGTGATGGACTGGCCAAGCATGTCTCCAGACCTAAACCCTATTGAGCATCTGTGGGGCATCCTCAAACGGAAGGTGGAGGAGCACAAGGTCTCGAACATCCACCAGCTCCGTGATGTCGTCATGGAGGAGTGGAAGAGGACTTCAGTGGCAACCTGTGAAGATCTGGTGAACTCCATACCCAAGAGGGTTAAGGCAGTGCTGGAAAATAATGGTCCCCACACAAAATATTGACACTGGGAACAATTTGGACATTTTCACATAGGGGTGTAGTCACTTTTGTTGCCAGCGGTTTAGACATTAATGTCTGTGTGTTGAGTTATTTTGATGGGACAGTAAATTGACACTGTTACACAAGCTGTACACTCACTACTTTACATTGTAGCAAAGTGGCATTTTTCCTTGTTGTACATTGTACTCCAGTAACCTGTTGTGTTGTAAACTGTCTATAGCAAAAGCCAAGGCTATGACTAATTATTTGTCATTCAGACTACCACCCAGTGACACTACCTCCCACACACACACACACACACACACACACTTCTAAAGTTACTACAGTATGTCATTTCCCACTCTGAAGTACAACTCCATCAGGCATCGCATTCTTTCATTTATATTCTTTTTTTGTACAGACAAAGGTGTAAATACGGCCACAGTCTGGAGACGGAGCACAATTCCAGAGTTTTACGTAAGCACAGCTTACATGATTTGAGCAAAGATCAACTGCGTGTGCTGTTGCTACTGAACGACAGCTCCCTGTTGCCCAACGTAAGCCAAACACACTCACGAGTCATGTGACCAAATGCATCTTTAGATCATTGATTACGCAAACCGTAGATGCTGTAGTTCTAGTTATTTATCGGAAAGAGATCTTCCATTCCTTAACATGTGTCCCTCTGACATGAATGCGAGAGCTACTAATGATAGTTTCAAATTTTGGAACATAATTTGTATTAGACCTTGTCTTAGGGGTTCATTTTTTCCTGCGAGTAATGGTGAAGGCTACTAAATCCAGTTCACGTCATTATCAAATTATGATCACGTGATGTTTTACGACCTCAATTCCCAAAAAGTTGGGACGCGGTGTAAAATGTAAATAAGAACAGAATGCAGTGATTTGCAAATCTCGTCAGCCCATACGTCATCCGCGATAGAACGTGGAAAACATGTCAAATTTTTAAACGGAAGAACGGTACCATTTTAAGGAGGGGGAAAAATGGCCATTTTGAATTTGATGGCCGCAACATATGTCAAAAAAGTTGGGACGGGGGCAACACAATGCTGGGAAGGTGAGTGTTACTGAAAAGAAACCGCTTTTGCAACTAGTTGGGAACAGATCAGTAATATGATTGGGTATAAAAAAGAGTATCTTAGAGAGGCGGAGTCTCTCAGAAGTAAAGATGGGATGGAATCTGGATGGAAGCAGATGTTGCTCTAAAACCTGTATATACGTTTCAGCATTGATAGTGCATTTCCAGATGTGCAAGCTGTCCATTCCATATGCACTAATGCACCCCTGTGAACGTTTTCGAGACGTGTTGTGGCCATCAAGTTCAGAATGACCTAATTTGTTCCTAAAATGGTAGATTTACTCTGTTTAAACATTTGATTTGTTTTCCATGCTCTACTGTGAATAACATATGAGTTTATGAGATTTGCGAATTGCATTCTGTTTTTATTTACATTTCACACAGCGTCCCAACTTTTTTCCGAATTGGCGTTCTATGTGCCTGTCAGAGTGAAGCGTCAGGTTTACCCGGGACCAGATCTAACACAGAGTGATCATGTTCGACTAATCCTATAATCTTCTATAATCTCGGCCTTCAGGTCTGTGTCTCATACAACAAAGGCAGTGGTGAGTTTGGGAACTGTCCGGACAAGGAGGCCTGTGATCGGCTCCACGTCTGTGAGAAGTACATCAGAGGACTGTGTGACGGCAGCGTCGAGTGCAACAGATGCCATGATTTCTTCGAGCCTCATCCAACAAAAGCACTCCAGGCCAAAGGAGTAGCCAGTCATCTGATAAAATCTCTTTTGCTGATCTATCGCAATATCCTGACACTAAAGGACCACAGGTATGCTCGGGATAAACCTGCTGTCAGAAGCAAGGAGAACCCTCAATCCAGCAGCAGAGCCAGTGTGTCCCAGTCCTTACAGAGCAACGCAGGTAAAGGCTAACATGCTGTTCTTACTGTTGATGCGTTGCTTTCATATATGACTGCATTATTAAGCCATTGAATTGTTGCTCATGAATTGTATTAAAATATATATACTTAATTAATCACATCTATACTATGGTGTATAGAGCATGTGCTCTCTCTGTCCGTTTGTTATAGTAAATGTGATTTGCCTGTCGTTTATCAGAGGAACCTGCAAATATGGAGGTATGTTATTTCTTCTTATTATTATTATTATCGTTGTTGTTGTTGTTGTTGTTGTTGTTGTTAATAATCTGGCATGTACAGTGAGGGAAAAAAGTATTTGATCCCCTGCTGATTTTGCACGTTTGCCCACTGACAAAGAAATGATCAGTCTATAATTTTAATGGTAGGTTTATTTGAACTGTGAGAGACAGAATAACAACAAAAAATCCAGAAAAACGCATGTCAAAAATTTTATAAATTGATTTGCATTTTAATGAGGGAAATAAGTATTTGACCCCTCTGCGAAACATGACTTAGTACTCGGTAACGACTCGCTAATGACTCGGTAATGAGTAATTACTTTTAATTTTCAATGCCCTGTCTGAGGGAAGGAGGTTCTCACCCAAGATTTGACGGTACATGGCCCCGTCCATCGTCCCTTTGATGCAGTGAAGTTGTCCTGTCCCCTTAGCAGAAAAACACCCCCAAAGCATAATGTTTCCACCTCCATGTTTGACGGTGGGGATGGTGTTCTTGGGGTCATAGGCAGCATTCCTCCTCCTCCAAACACGGCGAGTTGAGTTGATGCCAAAGAGCTCCAGTTTGGTCTCATCTGACCACCAGAGGACAACTGGGTGAAAGTGTTGTGGTCAGATGAGACCAAAATGGAGCTCTTTGGCATCAACTCAAGTCAATGATCACATTCTCATTACGAACATGGACACCTCGTTTTGGACTAAGGCCTTAATCGGTAACATTAAGAAAAATGTAATTGTGTCGCGTAATGTAGGCGCAGGACAGAAGCGAGTGCAGGTATGGCAGTTTAATCAAACAATAAGGAGTACAGCGGATCAGGCAGAAAACAAAGTCCAAGGCAGACCAGGGTGTAACAAACAGGCAGACAGGCTAACCGAGGCAGAGCAGAAAATCGAGGTCAACAGGATAGACAAAGTCGATAACCAGGAAAACAAACATGAGATAAGGCTTGGAAATTCGACAGAGACTAAGCAACTGAGCGAGGACATAGTGTTCAAAAAGTCTCTTGTAGAGCGTGTGTGAGTGAGTGCTGCGAATAGGATATGATTAGAGTGAATGTGAGTCTTCTGGGAATTGCAGTTCATGGCGGCCATGTTTGTAGGTCGCCGTGCCGGATGGGAAATGTAGTCACTGGTTTGCTGTGACATGACAAATTGAACTTCCAGTACTAAGTAGTTTATTTACTAATCGGAGGTCTTCTGTCTTGAAAAAGGATCTGGACTCTTATTTGACACTTGTGTTTATTGCAGATAAATGCTGGAGAATCCATTTTGGCGTTCCCTATAAGTGGGAGGTGGAGGTGGATGAGGTTTGGATAGACTTACCTGACAATGAAATGATAGAAAGAGACTACTGCGATCCAGCCAAGATCCACAGGTGTGTACGCCATAAAATGCTTGCCTTAGTTTGGGAAAGTAGCAATTAGTAGGTGCCTTTCAATTTAACATCTTACATGTACAGCCAAATAATCTCATGCTCACACCAAATGTTCACTATTTCTTACACATAATGTACATATTGAGTGCTCAGATGGTGATCGCATCACCGTCCACGTGCATGTTAAATGTTTTGCTTACACGTTTCCATCACGTCTCATCTCCCGTTTGATGCTCACTTTGTACATACACCTAAATTGCACAGTATTGCTATAATCATCAGAGGTAAAAGTGGTGTAAGGGAGAGCCTTTTATGTAAATGTAACCGTTTGAAGTTAAAGCTGTATATAAAGTTGCTTGTGTAAGTATTCACCCCCATTGAACCTTTCCACATTTGTAGTGGTACAGTTCAACTTGGAACTCAAATGGGCTTGATTAGGATCGTATGTTGTGAATCTACATAAAATAGGGGATAATAATAATGGTGGTGGTTGGGTGGACAATATAGTTTGCAAAATTATTTACAAACACAAATATGTGTTTTTGCATCGATTGCATAACATTTCACCGCTGTTATTGTGAAACCCCCAAATTAGATTAGTTCAATGGAAGGTCACAGAGTTTATTAGACAACATACCTAAACGAACATGTTTGGTCGGGAACACCGAGTAGCTATGAAAACATATCTGGGACAAATTTCTGGAACATATTTTATCATGGTTTGGTTATTGTAAAAAGCTCAGTGACTGGGTAAGAAAGTCATAATAGAGAGGCAACCAAAAGCACAAGGATAATGGAGAAGGAGCTGGACAGATCCACAGCTCAGTTTGGAGAACCAAAACTCAGACTCTCCGTAATGCTGGGAATTATGGAAGGCTGGTAATCCATATGAAATCCTGTTTGGAGTTTGCTAAAAACACATTTCAGACTCTGCAAACATCTGGGACATTGGTATCTGGTCTAATGAGGTCAAATTTGTGCTAAATCTGGTGGAAACCCGAACACTGCTCATCACCCTTAGAACACCATCACTACAGTGAAGCATGGTAGTGGTAGCATCATGTTAAGAGTTACCCTTGGCCGCTTGGTTGTTTCTCCCTCCTTACCTGCTCACGGAATTTTGGTTGACTGGCCGCATGTAGGAGTCCAGGATGCGCCATATTCTTTCCTTTTTTTCAATGGATTTACTGGTGTTCTGTTGAATGTTCAAAGTTTCTGTATATTGTATGTATGAGAGAATTTGAAATGCACATGAGTGGTTGTGGACATTCACTTCATCATTTTATGTTTACATAATATTGACTATAAAAAGTTCATCACCTGTAGTCTTTCCAGTCACATTAAGGTCCTCACTTTTCGTTGTGTGTCTTTCCTGGTAGTGTGGGCAGTGAGCCTGTGTGTTTTGACACAATGATGCACGGGCTTCACAGGGTGCGGCGTCTCTCTACAGTGTCTTCAGTGATCGAACCCAGCTTTAGCCACACTACAAAGTGGGTCTGGTACTGGGAGAATGAATATAATAAGTGGATCCCGTATGGATCGATCGTAAGTTAAAGGCCTCTTCATTTTTCTGTAGCACTTTCTTTGTATAAAACTACTCAGGTCATGAAACTACTCAGGAAGTTGGACCCGAATAAATGAAGCTGGTTAAGTAATTTATTTTTGCATTTGCCTCTTGTGTGTATATATATATATATATATATATATATATATATATATATATATATATATATATATATATATATATATATTTTTATTTTTTTTTTTTTAAATTGTGGCATATTGATTTGCAATATTCTATGCACTGGAGTGTTTTCTGCTTGAAATGAACATTTATTTTCTCTATTGAAATTACAGAAGGAGATGCATAGGCTGTCCACCATCAACAGTGAGGCTGTAGAGAAAAAATACCTCCAGTTCCTGGAGAACAACAACCAGGATGTGTTCAACTTTTATGCTGGTAAACAGTTTTATGAGCTGAATTTCAGAGGTATGGTCAATACATTTCATTAAAATGTGAGATTAGAGTTTATATACTGTGTATGTGGATATACTGTATAATATCATGTATTTATTTTTTTTTAAATAAAGATATGAAGCAGAGGAATGAAATGAGTAACACAGAGAGAGCAGTTAGACGCCGGCCGTCGTTTGTTTCGCTCTTCGACGTCCGGACTGCTAGAACCAGGTAACAGGTTCCACGAAAAATGATTCCCATAATTCCATGCACACATTCAAACTACGTCTGTTTATAATTAAGAAAACCTGAAGTAGTTCTACTATTCATGTTGTTTATAGTCAATGGCTGCACGAACCATTTTCATGTTCTCCCTTTAAAGTGATGTCTCTTTATTCCTTTTTTGCAGAAGAGGTCCAAACACCTACACTCATACAGGTGTCCCAGGCTTTTGGGATAAAACTGCAATTCCTGACTCTGGATTTCGGGTACAATATCATATCCAGTTTATGTTTTGAAATGTTCTTCTCATAAGCCTGTATTTTATCTAGTTGTTCCCTTCATTTAATTACAGCGAGTCTTACTTAGCGCGTCTCACAAGGACTATATCAGGGTACAGGAACATTTCAAAAAGACTATGAAGGACTTTAGCATCCTGCACATCGAACGAGTCCAGAACAAGGAATTATGGGTGGATTTTCAGACGTGAGTAAGAATTCAGGCTCTCATTTCATTTTCGCTTCCTTCCACTTAGTTAGTTTATTACTTCAGGTAGGCAAATACAGTCATGGACGAAAGTATTGGCACCCCTGGAACTTTTCCAGAAAAGTGTTGCAATGACAAATGTTTTGGTCTACACATGTTTAATACCTTTTAAGTGCATTGGAACAGCACAAAAAAGCAGAAGAAAAAAAGGCAAATTTGACATCATTTTGTACAAAACTCAAAAATTAGGTCGGACAAAATTGTTGGCACCCTCAACTTAATATTTGGTTGCACACCCTTTGGAGAAAATAATTGAAACCAATCGAAGTGCTGCTAAAATTGGTGCAAAAGATTTCAACCTGAAAATATCTTTATTATGTATTAAATCTATCATTATTATAAATATCTATATTCATAGAGCACCTTTCATTTAAAAAAAAAAAAAAGGCAGTTCATAGTGCTACACAAAATGGCAATTATATAAAATAGTAAACGTGCATGTGTATAAATGGCAAAGGATATAGCATTTAATACAAGACAAGCTTAAATAGAACACAAAAGCATTAAAAGATATACGATTGATCAAATAATTAAAAACAAATACAAGACACTTGCACAGAAACTAAAGCCCTTGCTTCCTTAAAAGGGGTGGCATCCTTAAATGAGAGCACACCCCTAGCAGGAAGCTTATACAATTATATAATTAAAGTTATTCAACCCCCATTGCAAATCAGGTTTATTGCCAAAATGACAGAACACACCAGTCCCAACACACCAGTCAAAATCGCAGCCACCCTTGGTTCTGTTTTACATTGTGCAGCTTTACTGTTATTGCTGTCTTTTATTCCTAGGAAAAGAGAGCGAATGAAAAAAGCAAACAGCCACAAGAAATACCTCGAGGGAGAGCGATTGTTGTTCCATGGCACCAAAGCCAACAATGTTGACGCTATATGTCTCCAGAACTTTGACATGAGGGTAGCTGGAGCCAATGGAACAGTGTACGGGCAAGGTTAGAAAGCTAATTCTTTGGTTTTTGCAAAAGACTGTGTGGCACAACATGGTATGGTAACAAAGGTGTGATTGGAATGTTAGTCAGAAGTCTGACATAATGCCAAAGTATAACATAGTGACATAAAGGTTATTGAAATGATAGTCCTGTGAGCTTCATTTCAGACCGCCCACATGCGCTGCTGTAAGATTAAACATTTTTTGGGTACACCACTAGTCTTATTTTACTTGGTTTCATGTAAAGAGACAGACAGTACATTTGGGAAGAATTTGGAAGAAAAAAGGCTACCAAGAGACACAGCCTTCCATGTGGAGTTAGAAGTAGTGCAGACCATTTAAGAAGTAGTCCTTTCTTGCCTGGTTAAAGCTAAATCAGTCTGGGGAGTTTGGTTAAATTGTTAAGTAAAATACCTAGCTGTATATTTTAGCATCATCATGGTGCTATTTTTATGATGACGTTTCCCAGTGACAGCAAAGCATTGCACAGAGATATCGACACTGGTTGATATACAGTAAAACAGGAAGACGGGTTTTCAGTGGTTTTTGACGGACAGTGATATTCAACCAGGTTACAAATAATCTTGGAACTGGATCAGGCCGTACTATGCTCCACCACGCTGTCAAAGCGCAAAATGGCTATAAAATGTCTTTGTTTTAGTACTATGATGATTTTGTTTCTTTGCTCTGTTACAGGAAGTTACTTTGCCAGGGATGCAAAGTATTCCAGTGATTACACAGATCGGTACGGTGAAAGGTCCATGTTCGCATGCAGAGTGTTGGTTGGACAGTACACTAAAGGAGCAGCCCATTACCGCAGGCCTCCAGCCAAAGATGCAGCAGGAAATCTTTACGACAGTTGTGTAAATGACATGCGCGAGCCCACCATTTATGTAGTGTTTGACCGGCCCCAGGTTTACCCAGAATTTCTGATTACATATGAGAAGACCAGTTTCCCTGGAGAGATCAACATTATTCAGTCTAATTGCACAGCGAATGTCAGCAAGTGTAATTCTGGTTTTGAAGATGTGAGCCAAACAGCGAGTGGGATTAACACAAGCTCACCTCACAAGTACAGTATCACCTTCGGTTCAACTTGTACAGGAGAGACATTAGCCACTGCGAGCATCCCCATAACGGGAATCTCTTTTTTTGCTGCTTTGGATTCACCAGTGAAACCAGAGAAAGATGTCTCTTTGGACACTCTGAGAGATGATACAAATAGCCTAAATGTAGCTCAGAAAAGTGTTCATTCAAAGACGACTCAGGGTTTAACTTCACTCAGCAGGTTGCTGAAAGAGTCAGATCAGGCCTTATGTACATCTGTTAAAATTCCAGTTTTCTCCGGATCAGATAATCTTCGAATTTCTGTTGAACCTAGCTTAACAGATAACAGTATTCAGTCTGGGATTGCCAAAAACCAACAAGAGACTTTGACAGTTTGCGCCTCTAATTTATCCACTGAAAGAATGCCTCAGAGATCACAGCAAGATTCACAAAATGCTGCACGTCTCAGAAGCCTAGAGTTCACTAAACCAACGTTTGGATCTTTGGATCCATTTTCACGTTCTTCAGACAAGGCCAAGATCTCCGATGATTCTCCAACCTCCTCAGTCTCCAGCCCAGAGATGGCGAGCAAAACCTCAATGCCATACAAAACCAGTTGCTCTTCAGTTCATAATAAGTCTCCCTCTCATGGCTCCTTGTCAGGACCCTTAGCTTCCTTTGATGAAACTCGCTCTTCTGAAGGTACCAGCCAAAGGTTTAATGCCTTTGATGATGTATTTAATGTGAGCCAAACAGCAGGTGTGATTAGCACAAGTTCACCTCGAGAGGCATACATAACTTTTGGTTCAACTAGTACAGGAGAGGAATTCCTCACTTCAAAGACAGCTCAGGGTTTAACGTCACCGAGCAACACTGGGTTACCGAGAAAGTCCGCTCAGGATTTGCTTACATCTGTGAAAATTCCAGTTTCCTCCCATTCAGATAATCAGCTGCTGATCTCGGGTGAGCCTAGCTTAACAGATAAAAGTATACACTTAGCCCAAAGTAAGCTTAGCCCAAACCCAGTCTTGGTCACTAAACAAAAATTTCAGAGCTCACAGCAAGATTCACAAACACCTGCAGCTCGTAGTGCTATACCAAGTTCTACAGCCACGGTTAGAACTCTAAGCTCTAATGCCTCTTCTGCCAGCAGTCATTCAGCACAGGAAAGCAAAATATCAGTGAAGTTCAAAACCAGTTCCTCTTCAGCTGATAAGCAGTCTCGCTCTGATGGCTCCTTGTCAGGTTCTTCAGTTTCCTTTTATGAAATGCAGCCTTCTGCTTTCTCCAGCAAACAGACTTCTCCAGAAGGCCCTAAACAAGCACCACAGCGAAAGAACCTCTTACAGGCTCGAAGTGTGCAGAAACCTTGTGTGGTGCAGTGATTTTTTATTTTATCGCTTGCTTTAAAATGTGATTGGGGTAATTATATCTTAAGCTGTATTTAATATTAAGTGAATAGTTCAACTGTAATATTTGATTGACGTGATCATTTGTTTCATTGTATACAAACGTTGATTTTGGGTTACGCAGTTCTATCTTAATCTACTGTAATTGTTGCTCCGTATGTCTTACAAATGCAATGTATTGTATGAAGAAATGAACAGCATCTTATCTAAAATCTTCTGAACACATTCTTGAAGGGCCTGTTCTTGTCTCTGAAGTCTGAAGTTTTAACCATTAAACAGGCCTTTGCGCCGTATGTCTGAAAAGACTGAATTGTAATTGGATTGCATCTGCATATGGGACACCGCTCATGGGCAGTTGAATGGAATTCTCCCAGGATCTCCCGGAGCCAAGGGAGGGGGAAGAAAATCGGTTGCTTCTGCTGTAATGTATTAATGATAACGTAAATAGAATTTCAATCCAATAGAATCTCAATTTAAATATTGCGTAGAGAAAACTATCTCTACTAGTATCCTTTATAAAATATAGTAGATTGAGTCCTCTTACAAATTTAGCTTAACCTGTGTAATCTACACAGTCCATCACACAAGGGCATGAATCCAGTTCTGTTACTGACATGTACCATCAGGCTTAGGCACTATAAACTCAAGAAGTACATCTAAGGACAGTGACACCGTTCCACACTGAATACTGTTTCCTATGGGAAATATTTATGGACTATTACAAAGTTGAAGCACAAGCAGTAACATGTGTATGGGAATATGTCCTTATCAACACAAACACAGTTGGTCTAACAGCTTTCCAAACCCGTTAGTATAATTTATTCAACCTACATACAGCCTTTAAAAAGGAACAGAATGAATTTTTAAAACGATTGTTTTCTTCTAAACAGTTTAGGAATGTTATGTTCATGGGCTAGCTAAGCGGTGCATGAAACATGGCCATCCCACTAGGATGGTATTATTACCATTATTATTATTATTATTATTATTAGTTGGCCAGCACCAAAGGTTCATAGGCACCCTATTGTTCTTCTTCGTCTTCTTCTTCTTCTTCTTCTTCTTCTTGCTAGTGTGTCTATGGTAGCCCATAGAACTGTATGATAAAAAGTTTTGAAATTTGGCACACTGATTGGGAAGGGTTTAATAAACATTCTGACCAAATTTGGGCCAAGTGCTCTAGCTCTATCATCAATGCTCTAGCTCTATCATTTGGTCAAATTTGGAAGTATGTTTATGGTCATAACTTTTGAACCGTTTGTCCAAAACTTTAAAGCCAAGCATCCCCGGATTCCTTGGGTGGAGACACGTTCAGTGCACCATATAAGGTCAATTTCCACCTATTTTACCTAGACTTTTTGCCATCTTAGTTTATGTCCAAAAAATTTTTTTGCCACTCCTACTCGTTTTGTCCAATCATCACCAATTTTGGCAAAAACTTCTGACATAGATACATCTTCAGAATAAGCCTCACAAAATTATCAAATTAATTTTGAATAGTCCAAATGGATTATCCATAATGAACCAATGAATCTGATGGTAAAGTCGCCAAACAGGAAGTGAGGCTGTATCTCAGCAACAACTTTATTACTTGGAGGCATAACACTGGTTACCCTGAGTTCCTTTATGACCTCGCAGACTATTACACGTCTTGCTCTGGAGTGATCTTTGTTGGTCTCCACTCCTGGGGAGGGTAACAATGGTCTTGCATTTCCTCCATTTGTAAACAGTCCATCTGTGAATTGGTGGAGTCCAAACTCTTTAGAGATGGTTTTGTAACCTTTTCCAGCCTGATGAGTGTCAACAACTCTTTTTCAGAGGTCCTCAAAAAGCTCCTTTGCTCATGCCATAATACACTACCACGAATGTGTTGTGAAGATCAGACTTTGATAGATCACTGTTCTTTAAATTAAAAAAAAGCAAGTCCTTCAGAATATAGTGGTGTTTGCTTGATTTTGCATTAATTCCTGCGATCGCAAAAACACAGAATCCTGGAGGGACTGGTTTGTGTGTGTGTGTGTGTGTGTGTGTGTGTGCACTAGACACTAGACTCCGCCAGCTATGCCACACTCCCTCTCTCAATAGAGCCGTCACTGAAAGCACAAAGGGACACAGATAAGTAGATTGCCTGTAATAGGGCACCGGTGAGAGTCATCATGCCTTATATGTCAGTTCAACCCGCCTCCTTTCCTTTCACAGCTGACGCTCCAGCACACCCCCGCCACCACATACCCGACCTGCCTAACTCCAGCCAGGGAGCCGTCTGGCCTGCAGCTGACTCCCCTGCCATTCCGTCACCACCATATGTGCCCCTGGTCTGTGGACCATCTCAAATTTGAATGGTTGAAGTGCCAGATACCAAAAAGTGATCTGTGCTTTGGTATCCTTCATGCGGTGGAGCCATTGGAGCCAGTGTGATAAGAACAGAGGGTAAAAGGGTGCCCCAGTAGGTAATATTGGAGTATGAGGACCACCCACTTGATGGCAGACACTCCTTTTTGATTGTGCTGTATTGATTGGTCTCATTCATTGAGAGATTCCAGCTGATGTACTCCTCTCCCTCCATCACCTGGGACAAAATGGCCCCTAGCCCTCTGTCAGCCCTCAAATGTTGTAAATGCCACTGCCAATCATTACGATAAATGATTATGTCATCTAAGTGGCAGCATAAGCATTGACAGTGGGCTGGGTGTATAGAGAATACTCTCTGTATTCCTGCTGAGACTTAATTAGTGCAACATGCTCAACCATCTTGTTTACCAATGACCGGTACCGCCTCCTCAACGCAGCCGGGATAGCAGGTTTCACTCTGGGCAGTAACTCAGGTTTACGTAGCACAATGAGCTGGTCACGGGTGTAAAAAAGAACCCCGAACACAGAGGACTTCAGAAAAAAGAGTGGAATTTGCAAAAGCAGGGCAATCAAGAAAACAAAAGCACAATAATGCACAAAACAAATACAACGCCACTTGTGCAGCACCAGAAGTTCCCCCTTGTGGAGAGAAAGATGGGGAGATGTTAAAGAGGCAGGGGAAGAAGAGTGAGGTGGGAATCAGGTCCGGGATGCTGGAGAGAAGGGGAAGAGAGAGAGAGAGAGAGAGAGAGAGCAAGAACCAGGGATGCCTGGACCAGGAACCACTACCAAGTGATCCTCCGCCAGCTGCAAGGCTTCTTCCAGGGACACGGCCAGGTGGCACTGGACCCACCCTGCCATTCCTGTCGGGAGTCGAGTGACGAATTGCTCCAGTACCACCAGTTCCGTGTCCCGATCCTCCACCATCAACCACCGACAACAGCAGTTCAAGCTCATGCTCCATGACACATCTGTGTGTACGCACATGTGTAGCAGGCTTCACCAACCATCACTGAAAGCAAAAAGAAACACAGATAAGTAAACTGCCAGTAATAATGCACAGATGAGAATCATCACGTTACCTGCCGGTTCAATCCGCCTG
>CM022766.1:7133369-7230869 GCA_012411365.1 Ameiurus melas | reverse complement strand
TGACTAATTATACTTTCGGTAATGTCTGGACATTTAAGGTTGTTGTTGGGCTTATTTAGGGATTCATGTGGCTGTAACTTTGAACATAGTCTTTAAAGAATACGCTTTCATTATATATTTTAAATAATACATTTGGTATTATTTAATATACGTTTTTAACAAGCCTGTTGTTTCTTTTTCTGCAGAGGAATGGATATGTCTTTTCCACTTACAAAATTCCTGCAGTTTGGAAAGTAAGTTTGCATTAAAACAACAACAACGACAACAACAAAAAACCCATAAGCAGTACAACACATACTGTATATATCATACCATGTGTGAGCACAGTTGTGTTTTCTCTACACAGATACATGTAGAAATGTACATTTCTACTTGCCTTATAAATGGGAGCAGAGGGATGGGGACAGCTGGAAAGGTCTGCCTGATAATGAGGAAATCGAAAGAGCATTCTGTGATCCCACCAAGACTCACAGGTAAATATTTTTAAAAGTCCAACATTTATCTTAGAACACATTTTTTAAAAAATAAATAAATAAATAAAACAAGCACATTGGGCAATACCAAGCTGCAGATAAAGCGAACCTCTTAAAGCAGAATCTAACTGGTCTTTTAATTTGATCTATATTAAAGCTAGAGAAGCATAGCACAGGTAGTCACTATAAATAAATGCCATAACAGCTGTGATAAGTGCTGAGGTATATTACTAGAAAATCTGTCTACCAGTGATGCCAGTTGAGTAGAGGACGAAAAACCTCTTCATGATCAAACAAACAACATTCAGAAAGTCAAATCAAGTGGGTTTTATTGCAGTTCCTCTATATAGGTTGTATACACTGGAATAAAATGGCTTTTCTCCTTTTCTCCAGCACCACAGGGCAACATAACAGTACACGAGACTACATAACGTGCAAATACACAACAGTGTGCAATGAGTGCAGGGCAATAAATACAGCGGAAAATAAATACACAAGGCAATAAATACACAGGGCAATAAATAGGACAGTATGTGTAGAAAAATAAATACACAGGGCAATAAACACACAGAACATGGACTGTAAACTGTATAGCAGCAATAAGTGTAGCAGCAAAATTGGTAGCAAAAAGAGTCTGATAAATACTGCAAGCGTCTAGTGCTTTAACATTGCAGTGGTGTGCAGTGGTATTGAGTCATACCGGGTTAGGTGTTGGACTAGCCCAGGTGAGCGTTGGGAGGTGGCAGAGTATCGAGTAATCTGTCATAAACAATATAATTCATATATGCAGTGAAATTGCTGATAAAATCATTTTAATCCAGTTTTATATTTAATTTCTTTCCCCTTTGTGCTTTCCAGTGACAGCAGCGTACCTGTACACTTTGACACAATGACTCGGGGTTCTGTAGAGGTGCGCCGTCTCTCTACCATTTCATCAGTTCTGGATCCCAGCTTTGCCCTCACTACAATATGGATCTGGTACTGGGACGATGAACATGGGAACTGGATCCAATATGGAACATCAGTAAGTGGCACTCTAGACCACTTTGAAAGTTATACCGCAAATAGGAGGTGTGATCTTTAGCTTTGTCTCGGTTACATGACCGGACACATTGGTAGTTGTTAAGGTTTTGTGCTAGTAGCTATCAGGTTTTTAGATTAAATCCCAGGATTGCCAAATGATTATTATACCTTCTACTTATTACTGAGAAAAGATTATACTTGCCTCCAAAAAAAAATTAATAACACCACATTATACAGTTTAAGAGCTAAATTTACAAATATGTTTGATTTTGATCAAAATTTATGAAACGCTTTTACACAATATGTAGAGATTGAAGAGTTTGCTCTGGAGAAAGCAGTTTATCAATATTTTATCAGTCAAAATGAATAACTATTCATTCTGGATACATGACATGTCTTTAATGAACTAATATATGATATTGTATGTTTGCTCCTTGCTATCAGCATGAAACACACAATATATCTTCCATCACCAGTGAGCTCCTGGAGTGGAAATATCAAGAAAACAGTAGTGCTGTCATCACCTTCACTATAGCCGAACACTCTTATGAGGTCAATATGCAAGGTAGGGATGTTATTATGTTTGCTTGAGAAAGCCAACATACTGTTTTATTGATTGTTTAGGAGACTGTTCAGTAGCCGAACAATAAATACACACACTCAGGAGCACGAATAGGATACGAACGTTTTTCTGATTTTACAGGATTTTCATGAATACCACATTTCTTGTGTAAAAGCCTGTATGAACGATTTGTGAATAAATCCATTCGTATCCAGCTTGATAAATGAGGCCATTTGTCTTTACCGCCTAGCAACAATCTAGCAACCACTCAGAACACCCTGACAATCACTTAGCAACCACCAAGTATACCATAGCAACCACCTAGCAACCACTCAGAACACCCTAGCAACCACCTAGCAACCACCTAGAACACCATAGCAACCACTCAGAACACCCTAGAAACCGCCTAGCAACACCCTAGCAACCACCTAGAACACCCTAGCAGCAACCCAGAATACCCTGGCAAACACCCATAACACCCTAGCAACCACCTAGCAACCACCCAGGATACAAGGGTAACCACCTAGAAACACCTTAGCAACTGCCTAGCAACACTCTAGCAACCACTCAGAATACTCTAGCAACCGCCTAGCAACACCCTAGCAACCACCAAGAATAACCGAGCAACACCCTAGAAACCACCCAGAACACACTAAAAACTGCCTAGAAACCATCTAGCAATCACCCAGAACACCTTAGCAAGACCCATGCAACCACTCACAAAACACTAGCAACCACCTAGTAACACCATAGCAACCACCCAGAACACCATAGCAACTGCCTCTAGCAGACCTGCTTTCTCAAGCTAACATCAAAGTTTGTCGTGATGAATTTGATCGATCTAATTTTACACTGAACTGCATAATGCTTTAGATATTGAAATATGGCAATACGGAGCCTAGGACTAGAAATAGTTTTCCTTTATGATGTTTTTTTTTATTATTAAAACTGGCCATATGTAGTGTATAAAACTATTAGATATATAAACAAATGGCCTCATTTATCAAGCTGGATACGAATGGATTTATTCACAAATCGTTCATACAGGCTTTTACACAAGAAATGTGGTATTCATGAAAATCCTGTAAAATCAGTAATGTATCATTTGTATCCTATTCATGCTCCTGAGTGTGTGTGTGTGTGTGTGTGTGTATTTCGCCTCCTCAACAGTCTCTTAAACAATCATCATTCTTCTTTCCACTGTTTCCCTCGCTTATGTCAAACAAAAAAGCCCAATGCACCACTAGGCTCCACTCGCTTACCAATGTTTTTGTATGATTTATATAATTTGCATAATTTAACGGCTCCTAAGCCAATAATTCTTACTAGATGTGTCGCTTTTCAGGCGTTTCAATTAATTAGTAACCAGCGCTGCTGACAATATTTGTCGATAACTCTCCCCAACACCTGTTTTTTTTTCTTCTTCTTTTTTTTTAACAATGAGCAATAAAATTTTATTGCTCTTTTTGCTTCCTTACAAAATCGGATAATAGACAATATGGAGACTTATATAATGAAAATAATGAAGGATTGACTGATTGAGATCAGATTTGTAATATTCATACAGTCTCAGGAGGGATGTTCAAACTTGGTTTAGATTCATCTATTTGCTTGCATCAATTCTTAACATTTTAACAACACAATTTGTCAACATTTGTTGACTAGACTGTACATGCGATGCATCATGATGAAACAGATTTGCAGATTAATAAGGACGTATATCAGTACTATGCATGGACCATAATGACTGCTGCTTGCAAATATATTACTTTTACCCCGACCCATCCCCCTCCCCCGGACCTGGCAGACATGATGCAGTACAACAAACAGAGTAACACCAAAATGCGAGTAAGGAGGAGACCCCTGTTTCTCTCAGCAGAAGATGTCCAAAACATCATAACAAGGTAATTTCTGTAGCTTCTGAAGTGAAAGCCTGCAAGAAACATCTTCAGTATTCCACATTTATTTCTTATTCCACATGTTCCTTACTTCTTAACATCTGAAAGTAACTTTTAGTAAAAAAAAAAAAAAGTCCAAATGAAAAATAAAGACTATTCTTCTTGGTTCTTGTGTTACAAATTTGTATACTATCTCCTTAGAGAAACGGAATCCGAGGATCGTTCACAAAATCCCCAAGCTTTGTCTTGTGACTCGGATAAAGCCAACATGTCTGCAATTGGATTCAAGGTAAAAGAACTTTTCAGTGTAGTCTCTTTATTAGAGACATTTTAGGAATGGTTACTGGATCTAGAACGACGAGGTGTGCACAATTTGTGGAACACCTTCCACTTAAGTGCGGGAGAATCATCAAAGTCTTGACTTAGCTTTGGTGAAGAGGTCCACCTGCACCTTGCCAAACCTCTCCTAGAACTGGGTGCAGGTCCCACTCTCCAATACATACGCGTTATGGCAAGCGCATGTTTGTGGCACCGTTATACAGCCCTGGGTGACGAGATGTACCCAGTGAGGCGAGGCTATCCACCATGGGAGCTTCCATTCAAGGTGGACAGTTCCATCCACCTTGTGCCACCATATGACTGATATACTTACATGTCGGGGTTTGTTTAATAGTTGTTGTATTTTATTTTTGCATAGAGAGGATATTGCGTAACTGATGGGCGGAGAGTTAGAGTGCAGAGAAGAAGAGTGTGGGGATGGAGTGGAGTTGCTCCTCTCCATAGTTTTTTTTTTTTTTTGTCCTCGATATTCAAAGTCCATCATCATTATTAAAACTGCAGAGTTATAATAGAACTCCTAAACCCCACACCGTACGTGATCATCCTCAATAGGAATGTGGTTGAATCGGGTTTAAAATAGGATTGTCTGTTACTGGAAACCTTAAACAGCGCCTGTGTCCTAGAGCAACGGGGACACTGATATGAACCAAACCAAGCAAGCCATGGTGTTTGTCTTCACTAACTTGTACTTTTTGAAGTGTAGTTAAAAGTAACGTGTGCCGTGTGTACATTTATCTACAATAGTTTTTGGCCATTTCCCTTTAGATGCTGATAAATGTCCTAAATAATAATAAATGGATAATAATAAATTGCGTAATAAGGCCAGGAAAAAGACCGACAGTACAGAACACGTATAATATATATTACATATAAATGCACGTCAATTCACTGATAAATAATATAATGAAATATACACAATAAATGGGGTGGGTCGAGTATTTCTAGGAAATATTATGCATTAGATTACTCTTCGTTCTTCAACGTAATTTCTCTTGCTTTGCAGGCATTTAAGAATCATTTTCAGACATTCAGAAACATCATTCCTGTGTGCAGGCATCTAATGGTGGCAATGTTAAGCTAGAAAGACATGTAAGAAAGAATAAGCAGGTATAGACCTCTATATTTACAAACGAGGTTTAGAAGGAAATCAGAAATGTTTGTATCAATGTAAAAGCAAGAAATGTATTTTCTTTCCAGAGGGTTCCGCTGAACAGTGATACAGATGAATATAAGAAGATCGTTGAGCGCTTTTCTCAGACAATGTCAGAGTTTAACGTGAAGAACATTGAGAAGGTGCTGAATGCGGATTTACGGGAGGTTTTTCACAGGTATGTTTTTAGGGTCTACAAAGCTCAGGCCATTTTTCGAACGTGCATAAGGTTTAGTAAAAAAGGGGAAAACAGAATAGTCCTGAATATCCTCGATGAGCAGCACAATATACACTTTAATAGGAATACCTGTACACCTGTACATTTATGCAGTTATCCACTCAGTTATGTGGCAGCAGTACAATGCATAAAACCATGTGTATACAGGTCAAGAGCTTCAGTTAATGTTCACATTAAACATCAGAATGGGGGAAAAGTGTGATCTCTATGATTTTAACTGTGGCATGGAGGTTGGTACTGGGTGGGTTGGTTTGAGTGTTTCAGAAACTGCTGATCTCCTGGGAATTTCACACACAACTCTCTAGAGTTTACTCAGAATGGTGCGAAAAACAACATTGTATGAGCAGTAGTTCTGTGGGAGGAAACGCCGTGATCAACAAGAGAGGGTTCAGAGAAAAATGGCCCGACTGGTGCGAGCTGCCAGGAGGGATATAGCAACTTATACAATCAGTTTCTAATTTTCTGGTGAACAGTATCTCAGCATGCAAGAAACATCATATCTTGACGTGGACGGGCAACAACAGCAGAGCACCATATTGGGTTCCACTCCAGTCAGCCAAGAACAGGAATCTGAAGCTATCATGGGCACAGACTCGCCCAAACTGGACAGGTGAAGATATCGGGGGGTCATCTGAACTTTTTCCAGTCTTCACAAGCTGGCCAGTTTTGGTGAGTCTGTGCCCATGAAAGCCTCAGATTCCTGTTCTTGGTTGCCACATGATTGGATAACTGCATAAATGAGAAGGTGTTTGAGTGGTCAAGGTATTAAAGTGGCCTGTGAGTATATGTGATTTATGTAATATGGATTTCCCACAGGCATGTCAATGTCATGAAACAAAAAAATGTAGGCAAAGGAAACGAAATACTCCTGTTTCATGGCACCGAGTCCAAACAGATCGATGTCATCTGCCAGCAGAACACCGACTGGAGAATTTGTGAAGCACACGAGACAGCATTTGGTAAAGGTGAGTTTAAATTTCGGTAGCCAAATAAAACCCCACATGTCTACATATACTGTATAATGTATACACTTTGTTGCTACAGGTAGTTATTTCACCAGAGATGCCAAATCCTCCCACAGAAACACTGACAAGTCTGGAACTCAGTGTATGTTCCTTTGCCGGGTATTCATAGGAGAATATACCAACGGGAATCCCAGTTATATCCATCCTCCTCTGAAAGATGGGGGAAATGACGTATTCTATGACAGCTGTGTAAATGACATCAACAACCCGTCCATATTTGTTGTGTTCGAGAAAAATCAAGTGTACCCCGAGTACCTAATTCAGTATGAAAAAGGAGCAGGGAACAGTCCTCAAAATGTCTCTCATAATCAGTTCTCCTCAAGCAGTCAGGCTAGTTTCAGTGTTCCGTCTGTATCCAGTCACCTTTCTCCCCAATATTTCTTGCCACGATTCCAATACAACAACCTGACCTCTGTGCGAGTCGCTGCACCGCTGATGGCTCCAAATTTCTATTTTACTCCTGAGTTGCATTCACCCTTCTTTGCTCACTCGAAGATGAAATACTTCCAAGCGGGTGCAGCCCGGTTTCCATTTCCATTTAGAAATCCAACAAGGCCACAAAAGCGTGGAGGAAGTTCACGTGGAGGATTTGGGTCAATGCATTCACCACCAAACTATTTAGCTCACACTAGGACCTCATTATCAGTTAGAAAGGACACTGCAAACCAACTGTTTTCAAACTCGATGAGGTCAGCTCGTGAGTCGCGTCCAATGCCTTTGCCTACAACGTTATCGACTATTACCAGGGAATCGAAATCAGTTAAAAGTCGGGATGGCAGACAACAAATGTCCGGACCAGCTGGTGGATTAAGTCCAGCGAATTTTATCAAAGTAAGTACATCATCTGATACAAAACCTCAAAGTCATGTTCAATGGGGCCAAACATACAACCAGATCAAATAGTGGATTAAATCATCGACTACCTTAATCGCATCATCATATATATTACTAAAGTCATGAATAAATATTACAAGCAATTAAAACAAACAAAAAAAAACCAAAAAAAAAGGTCAGAGCTCCAAGCTCTGCTTCACAAAGCACTAAACCTACTGGTAAACGCCCCAAGAACTCTGCTTCACAAAGCACTAAACCTGCAGGAAAAAGCTCCAAAAGTGCTACAGGAAGACATTAGTGCAAAAAAGCTTAGTGTAAAAGCCTTCACTTATCGTAAAATTGTGGTTGTATTTCAGGGTATTCTTATGACGCAGCCATTGCATTATTGAGTGATAAAATGAAATGACAGTCAAACTGATTGTTGAAGTAAATCTTCCGTCATATTTCTATTCCTCATTATAATCATTTGATTTGTTAGAAGAACGTGAATGATTTGCTGTTCAGTTATACAACGAGCTTCTTCCTAGTTTATATTCCCAAATGGCCCTCATGGAAAATTTGACTTGGAAACAATGAACATTGTGATTATTATATATTATTTAGATTAGATTTGGCAACAGATTAAGATGGTGAATGGGATGTCAATGCAATCTGGCATCCCTACATGACCATCTCCTCCAGAAGTGTGCATATGCTTTATATCGAACCAAACCTGTTCCAGCATGACAATAAACCTTCTGAGCACAAAGTGAGGTCCAGGTCAGGGGCTACTTTTTGGAACGCCATGAGTTCAAATCCCAGCACAGTCAATTGGATTCTGTTAGGGGTCTTTGAGCAAGACCCTCAACTGCTCACTGGTATCCTGTGAATAGCTATAGGCATTGGAATTAGTCCAACACAAGGCTTAATCCATGTTCCAGAAATTAGCCTGTTATAATTTTCATCCAGCTGTGCAACCTGCCTCTTTAGACTGAGGGTTATTAATAATGCAGTAAGTTGTGTTTCAACTACAGGGAAATGGTGGGTCTGCATTATGTGTCACTATTGTTTAATATTCTTGACAATTTTAATTTTTAATGATCGTTTGAAAAAACTTTCATTCACTGTGATCTTCATTTTGGGTTATATCACTAATGGGGCGGCTGTGGCGCAGGTGGTAGAGTGGGTTGTCCACTAATCGTAGGGTTGGCGGTTCAATTCCCGGCCTGGGTGACCCCACATGCCGAAGTGTCCTTGGTGTCCACTGAACCCCAAGTTGCTCCCGATGGCAAGTTAGCGCCTTGCAGCTGTGCTACCATTGGTGTGTGAGTGTGTGTGTGAATGGGTGAATGAGACACAGTGTAAAGCGCTTTGGACAAGTGCGCATTTACCATTTAAATGTGTCAAGCTTCTTAAATAATAATAATATTATTCTTATTCTTAATAATAGTATTCTTAAATAATAATAATAATGATAATAATGATAATAATAATAATAATAATAATAATAATAGTTATATTATTAAACTAAACTATTCCAAAAGGCAAAATATGCAAAGATGCAATGAAGAAGACATGTTGTTTGTTCAACATTTCCAATTTGAACCTACATGGGCAATCAGGATGAATATAGAATTCATGCTTTATGAATGAAGTCATTAAAAAAAACCAAAAAAAAAAACCTTGATACTAATCCCAACATTTTTAATCCCGACTTTGCGTACAAAGCTGTGTGAATTGTTACATTTCTTGCATATAAAATTGATGCGTGCGCATTTAAGTGTTGGTTCAGGCTGCTTCGTATAAAAAAGTATCAAATAAAATTCCTGTAATAACATTTACATATTGATGGTCGCCATTTTTAAATGGATTTGTCATTTGCATCCTTTCCTTGACATGTTTACTGCATGTTGTTGATAGTTTTCCGTTATTATTAAACACCTTAAGGATGATTTATGACGCTGTATATTTTCAGACTCTCGTCAGTCTTCATGATCACAGATATTATGAGATAACTATTCATTTGTCTTCACGTTGTTGTTTTTCAGTTTGTCACTGTACTTTTCTCAAAATGGAATAAAATCCGATCTATTATTAAATAACAGATTGTGAAGTGGTGGATTATTGAACGTTTGACAGCGTATAACTGCCTGTGTATAACTAGCGTAGTGCTTTTCGTGCTGTACGGAATGTGCTGCAAATTCCACATCTGGAATATCTTCACAGCATCACAGCTAACAGACATAGTTATCACATTTTTTCCTATAATACATTAGAGATTAAGGTTATATAGGCTACATAAAGCTGTGGGGTGGGACAGTGGCGCAGAAGAATTCAGTTGCCAGCTCACAGCTCAAGGGTCTCCAGGTCAATCCTGAGCATGTTACTGTAAACATGGAGGTTCTGCGTATGCTCTCCCTGTACCTGTGTGGGTTTCCTCCAGGTTCTCTGGTGTCCATCCATTTTCAGTACTGGATGAGTGTGTGCGTGGTGCCTTGCAATGAACCAGTATCCCATCCAGGGTGTATTTTTGCCTCACGCCCAGTGTATCTGGGATTGGCTTCAGACCTGAGTGTGAGGATGAAGGGGTTACTGAAAGTGAGTGAGAGATGTCAAGCTGGTTACTGATCCAACATTAAACACAGTCAGTCAATCCTGGAGCATTTCGCAGAGGTTTTTAAAAAAAAAAAATTTGGTGAATGTTGCAGCCAAAAATTCTTGATATTGCTGAGGTTTTTTTTTTTTTTAAAATTTTTGATGAAATTTGCAGAGGTTTTTTTTGGGGGGTTGCGGGAAAACTACTCGAATCGGCGAAATCGCACTTGAACATAATAGTCTTACAGTGTCGTTCGCGGTGATGTTTGTTGCTAAATGAGCCCTTTCAGCTGTACTCATGTCCGACGCGAGTGAATCGAAGAAGGCTTCTGCTGGATGCGCGTTGTGATGACGTCACATGGCCCAAATCTGTCGAAAACCTGCGGTAATGTTGGAACATTGCGAGCTCCTCCTAATAGTTTGCTTGATTTTGCGGTGATTTCTGCGATCGCATTCAAATCCTGGAGAGACCGTTCAGCACTAATTCCAAAATCCTCTAGGACAGGGGTTCCCAAACTATTCTACAGCAAGCCCCCCCAAATGGCATTAACATTTGACTGAGGCCCCTATTTTGCAAGATGTCTTTAAAACACATAAAAAATACAGACTTCAGAATATATATCCCCATTTTTTTATTATTATTAATAATTACGTTGATGTTTTTCTGTTTAGCAATTAGAAAGTTAGGTATAGCAAATGTGATTGATTTTAATACGTATTGTTACAAATAACATGTTATAGTAACGCATATTATTATTATATATATTTTTTTTAATCATGTATTTATCTATTTTTCACACCAAATTGTTGAGGCCCCCCGGGCGCCCCCTGCCGGCCCGCACTTTGCAAACCTCTTCTCTAGGACCCTACCCAGCTGGAAATCTGCGTGTTAGACGAAATCACAAACGCCTCGCATCCGGTTTGTAGAAATCTTGTGCTCGAAACCTTCATGAGCCTTTAATCCGGACGAAAATCCGATGATTATTACAGAATGGGAATCCACGTTACTTTTTTATTCTATTTTATTGTTACTAGGCATGCCTCGTGCGCAGGCGCACGCGCACCCGCCGCTCCTGCGACCACACTTATGAAAAATTAATAACAACCCACATACCCCACCCCCCCCCCCCGCCCCGCCGTCACGTGACAACGCCTTTCACTACCGGTCCCATATAGCGCTCTTGAGCAGCAGAAGCGGAGTGGATGCGACACAAGGCGCGCACGTTCCCGGCATGCACTGGGGAGCTGTACACTGAGGAAGCCGTGTTGCGGTTTGTGGCGCGAGCGCAGGGACTCTCCTCATCCTCATCCTCATCCTCACCCGAGAATATTTATATCTCCAAACAAAACAAACAAACAACAACAATAACCCGGACCGGACGCACTCAGGTAAACAAAACAGGAATGCAGCATATTGAATGAGATGAATGCGCTCCGCGGTAATTGCACTTACTGGAGCAATTAATCGAAAGGCATACAGCTGTAATGTATCCTTGTGTAAACCGCTCCCAGTTCCTACAGGGGGCCTTCTGCAAACAGGACAGTCGGAATGAATGAATGTCTCTGTCTCACTCTGTTCTCTGCGTAATGTTTCGGGATTGTCTGATGCACGGTTCCGGATATCACTCCTGGGTGCAAATCATCAATGGAGAGATTTCCCCTCCTTCCTTCCCTCCTTCCCTCTCCAGCGGGTTTGTTCACCAGGTTGACAGCAAATGCATGTGTCATAATCTTGGTTTATTGGTGTGTGTGTGTGTGTGTGTGTGTGCGCGCACTGATGTAGGAGTGATCAGCTGACCAGTGCGCTTGTTGATCATTTCGTTTCCGCACGCGCGCAGCCATGGAGATGATCCTGCCTTCCCTTCACATGAGTATTAGGCCGAGAAATACAACCTATATATATATATATATTTATATATATATATATATATATATATATATATATATATATATATATATATATATATTGTGTGTGTGTGTGTGTGTGTGTGTGTTTCTTTTGTAAATACTTTGCATAGGGCGCACGATGGCTTAGTGGTGAGCACGTTCGCCTCACACCTCCACGGTGTCGGGGGTTCGAGTTTGCTGCGGGGGTTTCCTCCGGGTACTCCGGTTTCCTCCCCTAGTCCAAAGACATGCATGGTAGTCTGATTGGCGTGTCTAAAGTGTCCGTAGTGTATGAACGGGTGTGTGAGTGTGTATGTGATTGTGCCCTGCGATGGACTGGCACCTTGTCCAGGGTGTACCCCACCTTGTGCCCGATGCTCCCTGGGATAGGCTCCAGGTTCCCTGAAAAGGAGTAAGCGGTAGAAGATGGATGGATGGAAATACTTTGCATTTGATTGATTGATTGCTACAGAGTGCCAAGAGGTTAAGAATGTGCAGCGTGCACCGTGTGTGCATGTCTATGTTATGTATGTGTTATAGGTGTGATACGTGAGCTATAGCACACGGGAGACTGAATGACTGGAATTAGTACGTGAGCTGACACTAATGTGAATTACTCCCTTACATGTGTTTCCATTCATCCGTCTTCAGTAGCTGCTTTTACCCGGTCAGGGTCGCCGTGGATACGGAGCCCAGGAACACTGGGCGTGAGGCGGGAACATGCACGGACACATTTAACATCTAGTGCAATGGAACACAGCCAGCGGCGTGTTTTTTGGGGAGGTTGGGAGGAAACCAGCGAACGCAGAGGAAATCCATTCAGACTCAGAGTTGCCTGTTAGATGTGTACATTCGAGCTAAGGATACAGTCTGTCTGCAGTGTAGAACGGTATACAAATAGAATCTTCAATATGTTTGCTATTTTTTGTGTCAGTCATTTTTCACAGTTATTATAATTATAATGAATCTACTCCATATGGCCAAAAGTATGTGGACGCCTGACCATCACACAACCATATGGGGTTCTTCCCCAAAATTGGAAGCATACGATTGTATAGAATGTATTTTTTGTGCTGTAGCATTACAGTTTCCCTTCACTGGAACTAAGAGACCCAAACCTGTTCCAGCATCACAACGTCAATGTGCACAAAGCGAGCTCCATGATTTGTAAACGTTGGAGATGAAGATCTCGGGTGTCCTGCACAGAACCCTGACCTCAACCCCACTGAACCCCTTTGGGATGAACTGGAACACCGACTGCACCCCAGACCTCCTCAGTACCTGATCTCACTAATACTCTTGTAGCTGAATGATCACAAATCCCCACAGTCACGCTCCAAAATCTAGTGGAAAGCCTTCCCAGAAGACTGGAGCTTATTATAACAGCAAACACACGGGGACTAAATCCTGGTCAGCTGGTCAGCAACGGCCAGGGTCACGATTTATGATGCTCAGTTAAGGGGTACACTTTAGAGCATTACGGTATATTATGGGTGCAGAGAAGACTAAACCATATGAGTCATCACACCCATGAAGCATTTTTGGATTTTAACTGCATTCGTTTATTTTTAGCTTATGATTGCTGTTGAGTAGGATATGAAACACGAGCAATTTCTCAGCTTTACGGTTTCCGTTAATCGGATTTAGAACATATTTAGACATTATTTACTATGACTCATATTTCATTATGGTACTTTTTTTTTATGGAAAGGACTTATTTTCAATGTGGTGAAGTGGTTGCATTGCTACGTCACCGCTCCAGGGTCTCTGGTTCTATCTTGAGCTCATATTAATGTCTGTGTGAGGTTTTACATACTCGCCCCATGTGTACATGGGGTTCTTCCGAGTTCTCAGTTTGTTTTCTTCCCCTACCTCCAAAAACATGCTAGTAGGTGGACTGGTAACTCTAAATTGCCCCTAGTTGTAGAAGAGTTTATGAACATATGAAAGAGTTATAAATATTAAGAGACATATTGCTAGGTCAAGAGTTTATGAGTTTATGTGTGTGAAGGACATCTGTCCCATCCAGGGTGTGTTCCTTTTCTACCCGAGATTGGGTCTGGGATAAAGTGGTTACTGGCGACGAATGAATGAAATGAACCTCATTTCCTCGTCTTAAGTTAATTATAAAGTTTCCCTGATATTACTCAATTATTCTTTTAGAACACTTAATGTTTTAGCTACGTGAAAATGGAAACCTCAGACACATATTCAGCCAATGCTCCTTTTTGTTGTATTTAATCGAGACACCGTATTATATCGAATCAATTTTTTTTGTGTATCGTAACATGCCTAGTTCCTTCCGTACATATCTGAGTAACATCATTATCGGTGGTTCATCATCACTTGGCGGAGAAAATCAGGTCGTACGGGGCGTACAAAATGTTTTTCAGCGGACCCTGCGACTTGTTTTCAAGGCAGTGAAGCTAAAATCGTTGCATCTGCTTCTGTTTTTGAGCTCTCGACCATATGTTCCAAAAGCATCTCAATCCGCTTCTTGTTTCTCTGCCTTCGGTGAGGAGGAGGAATGTTCCACCTCAGACAGTTGGCTTTTGGTTTTCTCAAGCCTTCGCTGCATAAACGTAGCATTATGAAGCTCCTTTTGGTTCACTTGTAGAACATAACTCCGTCATTTTGGAAACTTCCTACCTCTTGTACTGTACATTAGCACTTATACATGATACGGCCAAAGTTTTGTGGACACCCGACTCTCAAAGCCATGTATGAGCATGACTTTGACAATTTACACGTATTTAAACAGCACAAATAAAGATATAAAGTAAACTCTATGTGAAATCTATACTATATTATCAAAGGTTTGTAAACACGTGACTAATCGCAACCATACGGGCTTGGTGAACGTCCCATTCCTGATTTAGTCCCCGTGTGTTTGCTGTTACAATAAGCTCCACTCTTCTGGGAAGGCTTTCCACTAGATTTTGGAGTGTGACTGTGGGGATTTGTGATCATTCAGCTACAAGAGTATTAGTCAGATCAGGTACTGAGGAGGTCTGGGGTGCAGTCGGTGTTCCAGTTCATCCCAAAGGGGTTCAGTGGGGTTGAGGTCAGGACACTCAAGTTCTTCTACACCAACCTTCACACACCATGTCTTCATGGAGCTCGCTTTGTGTACAGGGACGTTACGATGATGCTGGAACAGGTTTGGGCCTCTTAGTTCCAGTGAAGGGAAATTGTAACGCTACAGCATACAAAGACATCATATACAATTGCATGGAAAGGACCACATATGGGTGTGATGGTCAGGTTTCCATATTGTGTGCGTTTCATAATCATGATGCCAGTTGGCAGCAGCTGAACGGAAGGAATGACTCATGAGTGCATGGCAGTGACTGATGTCAATTCATTTACGTCGGTGATGCATTGTTCACAAACAAAACGTATTTACTATGAGTCTGACAGGACATATGTGTGGGGGAGCTGTGCTGCTGCCTGTTTTGAGGCTTCCAACCTTACAGTGAATTCATGGCTCACACTTCAAGAGCAAATCACTCTACTTCATCATCATTTATATACAGTAATGTTAAGTTGATTATTACATTTTTGGTTTGTCTAGCATGTGTTGGATGAGAACAAACCAGAGTATTGCTTAGATTAAGGTAGCTTTACAGAATTTCGGCTGAAGTGTACTGAAGAAACAATCATTGTGATAATTGTAATGGCTGGCTAGGACGTAGTAAATGTTGGAAAGAAACAGTCGCCTTTAAAGGTATTGTTGACGCATCAGTGGCGCTGTGCTGAAACCTTTCCATATAACTCAAGCAGCATTACCTCTTAAGTGTAACGGACTGCTCTGTACCTGTTAATGCTCTAACGTCTTGATATTTTGGTACCTTCTGAGACTCTGTTCTCAGAGTATGACTTCGGGCTGCTAGCACTGAGATGTATGACTGCGTGTGAGAGCTCACACTTTCATTCGGATCAGTACACACGGAAACAGTCCATTCGGAAAACCAGTCAGCGAGACGTCTACACCCCCTCGTTAAAATGGCAGGCTTCTGAAACCAAGGCAAATCATGTCAGAACCTTTTCTACCTTTACCGTTTAATTCAAATGAAAAACAATACGAATCATTTTTAGGGGGGGAAGAAAAAATGTACAATAAGGTGGTGGCATAAAGTGTGCACACCCCTAAACTAGTATTTAGATGAAGCACCTTCAGATTTTATCACAGCATTCACACCTTGAGCTTGGTGAAGCTATTCCTTTGTTGATCTGGAGGTTTGCTTTGGGTCGTTGTCATGCTGAAAGGTGAAATTCCTCGTCATCTTTCTGTAAGTATTTTAGCAGAAGCCTTAAGGTTTTGCGACAAAATTGACTGGTCTTTGGAGCTATTTATTATTCATTCCACACTGATTAAAATCTGAAGAAGAACAGGCCCAAAGTATGATGCTGCCACCACCATGCTTCACGGTGGGGATGGTGTTCTGTCGGTGTTGTGCTGTGTTTTTTTTGTGCCAAACAGATCTTTTGGTATTATGGCCTAAAAGTTCAACTTTGGTCTCATCAGACCATAACAGATTATTCCACATGTCTTGGGAGATTGGATGTATTTTTTATTTATATATATATATATTTTTTTAAAAGCTTCTGTCTTGCCACCCTACCCCATAGCCCAGAGATACGAAGACTTCGGGAGATTGTTGTCACATGTAGGGAGCAACCAGTACTTGCTAGAAATGGCTGCAATTCTTTTAATGAAGAATTAAGTCTCCCTAACCAGTTTTCTCCTGATCTTCTTGACAATTTCTGAGGGACGTCCTGTTATTAGTGTTATTGTCATGTCATATTTTCTCCGCTTGGTGATTAATATCTTTACAGTGTTCCATGGTATATCCGATGCCTAGGAAACAATTTTGTGACGCTCTCCTAAATGAGATTTTTCAACAGTGAGATCCTGTTCTTGCTTCGGAAGCTCTTTGTGGCCAGTGGCTTTTGCAGTTGGACATTACCAAGAAGATGTCATGAAAATCCTATAGGACTTTCCTTTAGAGGTGATATGTTCTGTACATTATTTGTGGTTAATCAGTTCCCTTAATTGATGGAAGGTGTATACTAATTGGTATTTAACATGAGTTTGAATGTGATTGGTTGATTCTGAACACTGACACATCCCCAATTATAAAAGGGTGTGCACATGTATGCAATGGTTAGTATCGTTCTAGAATAGTACATATGGGATTTGAGGCACAACTCTAGTTTATTCGGTCTGTTGTGACTATCATATCGTGACATGTTATACCGCCCAAAGTATCGTTGTAACGTTGTGGAGCAGTGCTGTGCGTCTACTAGCAAGCATTAATTTGCATACCCATGATCCTCTGCTGTATCATTGTTATTTTAATGTTTACTGTCATTGTTCTGTTGGGTATAGTGTTTTGTTTTATTTCATATTGTGTTACATGTTTATTTATGATCGTTGTGTTCGGTATGTTCTTTTTTGTTGTTGTTATTTTGTGTTTCAGAGTTTTTGTGTAGCTTGTTTTTTGTTTGTTTGCCCATAATCCTTGTATTTTTCAGTTCTAATCTCCACAGACCACAGCAAAGACATATTGCTAGGTCTAAGGGTGAGCTGGCAATAAACGAGCAAGGTTTTAACAATGCTTTCTGGTTGTTCTCGTCAGCGCCACAGTTGGTGAACATACTGTAAACCTTAACCGCCGACTGCAAAATGTGTCGAAAAGGGGTCTCAGAAATCACTGAAGTACTTTGCTCATATTGCACCCACACCAGTGGGTGGATTTGTGAATTGCACTTAATCACAGCGTTGTCAAATATATTTCAACGATTAAAAAGTATCTTGGATTTTTTTAACGTACTTACACAATAGCTAGCAAAAGTAGACGTGGTATGTTCACGTATAAAATAATATGATTTATTTTTATATTGGTATGTGGGGTCTCATTGTGGAACTGACATATGAAATATCGCGTATGACACTAAATTCAGTTCTCAGATGTGAGTGCAATAAATACAATAAAAATAAGTGAAGCCATCTGTCATTTCTGTCACTCTCCCAGACATGTTTTATGTTTCTAGATAAAACGCTAAATTAAGTCAGTCGGAAAGTTTGAACATGAGTCTATTCAGTTGACATAAGACGTGACTTCCAAAAGTGTTAAACATGGTGTTTTAACACGAGTACTGTGTGTGGCTGTGTGTGTCAAGTGAATAATCACCTCCTCAGTCATTCTCACTTGTTCTTGAGACTGTTCTGAATAGGGAGGTGATAACAGCAGTGAGAGCGACAGCAGTCCAAGTTCAGACAGAACACGACATCATAACTGGTTGCCATGAAGCTGAATATGCAAACTCGAACCATGAAAACACGGGAGTATTAAATGTGATTTCTGTATTAAATACAATGATAATAACCACCTTGATGGGTTTAGTAGTCAATACAAATCTTTTTGCTTGCATTTTTATATGAGGTTCGTTGCTCCAGTCCCAAAACAAGCCCAAAAGCAAAACACGAAATATCTTATACAGTGCTTTTAAATTACACAATCAATAACTATCATTGTCAAATGCAGTGTAATTTATAATGTCATATATTACAGATAAAACACTGTTTCCGTTAACAGTTCTTTCACTAAGGTTCTAAAATTATATATATATATATACTGTATTATATATATATATATATATATATATATATATATATATATATATATATATATATATATATATATATATATAATATAAGATTTTTGAATTTTTAAGCATTTAAAACAAAGAAAGTAAATGTTCAATATCTGGAATATTTCATATTCAAGATTCTACACTATTTCTATGTCCCTGTTTAAATGTAACCAAATGTGCGATATTGACCGTGTTAACTGCTTTGTACAAATGGTCAGATTGTCCTCATGTCTAATCTCTTCTATTAAATCACCTGTTCAGATGACACGCCGATGGGTTTGATCTAAAAATGGATCATAAGGTTTAACACAAATTTGTGGAATCCATGGCAGCTGGAGTGCATACTGTCATTAAAACCCAAAAAAAAAAAAAGTGATCCAACACCTACCACCCAAGAGCAAAATTAATTGCCGCCTTAAATTTAAAATCTGGTTGTGCTACATTTCGCAACAGTAATTGCAACCAAATGCTTTCGATAACTGGGGATCAGTCTTTCATTCCACTGTGGTGGAATTTTGGTGGAGTTGCTTTAGTTCAACCACATTGGAGGGTTTTCGAGCATGAACTGCCTGTTTAAGGTTCTGCCACAGCATCTCAATTGGTTCAAGTCAGGACTTTGACAAGACCACTTCAAAACTTTAATTTGTCTTGCTGCATAATCTAGTTGCACTTGCGTTTCAACTTACAGACAGAAGACCGGACGTACTCCTTTAGGATTTTCTGGTAGGGAGCAGCATAAAAGTTTGAGGATCATCAAGGTGTGTTTTGGCAAAATACAGATGAGCCTTAATGTTCTCCTAGGTTAGCAGTGATTTTCACCTCACCACTCTTCCATAGATGCCATAGATGTCATGGAAAGTGACCTTTTTTGATGCAAAAGAGGCCTGTAATTCCTTTGATGTTGTCCTTGGTTCTTTTTTGACTTCCTGGATGAGTAGTTGCTGTGCTCTTGGAGGAATTTTGGAAGGTCGGCCACTTCTGGAGTTTTTCCATTTGGAGATAACAGCTCTCACTGCGGTTCTTTTGAGTCCCTGAGCCTTTGAAATAGCTTTGTAACCCTTCTCAGAAGATGATGTATTTCAATTACCTTCTTCTTCTTCATCATTTCTGGAATTTCTTTCAATTTGGGCACAGTGTGTTACTGGGTAAGACCTTTTAACCAACTTCATGCTGTTGAAAAACCTCTATTTAAGTGCTGATTTGATTGAGCAGGGTTTGCAGTAATCAGGCTTGGTTGCGTCTAGTCCAGCTGAACCCCATCATAAATGCATGTAGTATGAGTTATACACAAACTATATAGTATGAGATATGCACAAAAACAGAAGAAATCAGAATGGGGGCATATACTTTTTTCACAGTATGAGAGCATATACTATATACATATACCAACACTGGACATGCGGTAGACACTCAAGATGGAATGCCAGTCCATTGTAGAGCATCATGTACACACTCATTCACACCCAAAGGCAATTTAGAGTCTCCAGTCTATCTAACAGCAGGTTTTAGGAGATTGGAGGAAACTAAGAACCTGGATAATCTATTTTAATTTCTATATATATATATATATATATATATATATATATATATATATATATATATATATATATATATATATATATATATATATATATATATAAAATATATATATATATATATATATATATATATATATATATATATATATATATATATATATATATATATAAATCTCCAATAATTCACTCACACTGAGTTGACATCCATAATCACATCTCCTTTGATAATCATGTTATGTTTATTACACCATTATTCAACAGGCAAGGGCTTGAAATAACATAGGCGTTAGTGTAATATTGGTGGGGAAAAACAACAGCTTTCTTTCTCATAGGGTAGCATGATGGCTGTAATGATGGCGAGATCTGTTTAGCCATGTGGCAGCAAAACGCAACTTCATGTACAGTCAATGAGTCCAACAGCTGCATCTGATTTAGCCAAGCCTTTATGAAAGGGGAATCAGGCACCATCATAATACAGTATCTGTGTTGCAATTCACAAAATGCTTTGCTGTAGTGAAGGTAAGCAGTAAGCCAATCCAAGTCCAATTGAGACCTACCGTGAAACAGTACATGTGACACAGCCATAATCCATAAGCCATAATTTTTTCCTTATCAATACTCGCTTCAGTGCCCTGCGGTGGACTCGCACCCTGTCCAGGGTGTACCCCGCCTTGGGCCCGATGCTCCCTGGGATAGGCTCCAGGTTCCCCGTGACCCTGAAAAGGAGTAAGCGGTAGAAGATGGATGGATGGATGGATGGAATACTCGCTTTATCCTGGTCAGGATCATGGTGGTTCCCAGGAGCACAGGGCATAATGCAGGAGAATTCACCCCAGATGGGTCACCAGTTCATCACAGGCATCTTTCAGACACATTCACACCTTGGCGCAATTTAACATATCCAATCAACTTACCTACATGTGTCTTTCGACAATAGGGCGAAATTCATGTGAAGATGAAAAGAACATACGAAATTCCGAACAGACATTAACCCGATCTCAGGATTAAACCGGGAATCCTGGAGTGACCTGAGAACGTGACCTGTTGTTCCGCCATGCCGCTCCTGTCAAATAAAGTCCCTGATCAGTTCACCAGTTGAAACTCGTTCCTTCTTTCATTTTGGGTGTGTCCAAATGCTGCAGAGTGTGCTGCCATTTTGGGAGAAACTCTTATGTTTGAGGTTTTCAATTCAGTTCAAGTTAATGAGCTCAACCTGTAAAGTGGCCCCTCAATAGTGGCAGCATTTGGTGTACCTGGTGTTTCCCATGGAGAAATTTTGCTTTTCTTATCTGCGTAATCTATAATGTGTATATTCACTGTCCTTCTTTTGCCCTTCTTCCAAGTCCAAGGACCAAGTCATGTCCTTAGACTGTTGTTCCATGTGTCACTTAATTTAGCATATTTGTGGCTGTTTGTTGGTACCATGGTGGCTGCTTCACAGTTCCAGGGTCCCGGTTCAGTTCTGTGCTCAGGGTACTGCCTGTGTGGAGTTTTGCATGTCCAACCAATGGCCATGTGGGTTTCTTTTGGGTTCTCTGGGTTCTTCACACATCCTAAAAACATGCTGTGGGTTGGCTAAGTTAAATTGCCACTTGGTGTGAATGAGTGTGTGAATGTGTGTCTGCATAGTGCCCTGTGATGGACTGACAAAAAAAAGACAGAAAAAGATGACCCAGAGTTCCTGGGAAATGGAGTAAAGTGGCCGTGTTCATTGTTGACAGGTTTGTGGAGAGAGTGCTTATGGGTCAGCACAAGCCAGGCATGATCCAGGTCTTCAGTTGTGGAATGGAAGACAGTCGTCTTGCCATGTCTGTGTAGACTGCTGACAGAGAGACTGGTCAATGCATGGTGACTCTACTTTTTCATCACATGTGCCAGCCGCAGATGACCGTAGATGTTTGGTGAGATTATCCTCAAGCTATTGTAGCTTGGACTTGTCTCTAACCTGGGCATTTTTGTTTTTAGCAACCGTCCAATGTCCTTCTGGGGTGACTGGCTATGGGTGCTAAATCCAAAGGTGGGCTTGTTATGATCAAGAATGGCAATATAGATACCATAATGATGTATTGTCCACCTGCCATTTTACCTTTTGTGAGATTTTGTACTTATGGAAATCTACTTTTTATAGAAGCATAGAACTGAATCCTCAATCTGTTTATATTTGTATTATAATTCAAATTAAATTGGAGCCCCATTCTAGTATAGCTTCATATTTATGAAGCCTATATGCCAGCCAAATGAATGATTTTTAATACCCCCGATGTAAAAATGTTAACCAAATCGTTTTTAATACTTTTAGAAAGCCCCATGTTTACCTTATACAACTTTCTCAAAGTGTGCCATTAGTAAAAAAAACTATCTAATGCAAGAAATGGATTAAAATGTGTACAGAACCACAGTATCTCAATCAGTCAACTCATAAAGATAATCGATGGCTGTTGTTTTCTCCCCACATAAAGACAAAGTGGCCTAAAATCTCCTATAACATCTTAAGCGTTTTGACATAAGCCTTTCATAAATCCTCTAGGATTGCAGCAGTGCTCATGAATGTGTTATAAAGGCACTATGTAGGTACACAGTGTTACCTACATATTCACTCCTTCTATAATGCACCTGCAGTGGCTGAGTGTGAGCCAGACCACATATCCCTGAGTCTTACTCAGCATGTTAATGCCTTTTCTCTGCACTCAGTATTGCCAAGTTATCATCTGCAAAGCCTGGTTATCTTTACACTGGCTTTAACTCAGTATTCAGAACTGTTTGGTGGCTGATGGCTGTTTTAATAACCCCTTTCACAAATGGCAGGACGTGAGACTGAGATTCTCCTTCTTCTTTCTCGTTCCTAATTGTTGGTATCGTTTTGGCGTCTCATACTGTGCTTTGGGAGTGCTCATTGTAGCTGTCAGACATGCTTTTGTGCCTCTGCTACTCAGAACCAGGCTCATCTTTCTATAGACTGAGCAGAATGTGAGGATAAGAATGAAAATACTTTGAAACTCATATGTATGTAAATGTAAATGGTAAATGTATGTACAATGTATGGCACGTGTACAGGGTTCACAAGAATGTGGCTATTGATTGCAGGTTAGGAGTCCAAAAGGTTCTGCTGACCATCTCACATTACAAGACGAGACCCTTAGATAGCCTTCACCTGCGAAAATGAACCATATCTGAAGAAAGTTGAAGTGTATGTGTTTCTTCTCCTCAGAATAATTCTTTGTTATAAACCAGAGGTTTTAAACATGATGTCCTGATTGGATATTTTGGAATTTTTCTTGATGTGCTTGGCTCGTGTCGGGTTTGTTTTGTCCACGGTGTTATATGAGTAGGGAACACTTTTTATGGGAGGAATCAATCTTGTGGCAACAAACACAGCATGTTGAACAGTGGCGATCAATATTTGAGAACAATTTATAAACACTCGATTTTTCTCTGAAATATTGTTCATCTTCGTCGCTCAAGAACATTAGCTGTGGGTATACCATTGTTCTACTAGCATGTTTCTCCAAATAACCAAGGCACTTCAACAAAAACCTTTATTATGTGGAAAACACAGTGACCACAATTACAGAACAGTAACCATTGTAGCACAAAAGAAGATTATAACTAAAACTTTTGAGGGTTACAGCCGTCAAAAATGAGTAGGAAGTAGGAAGAGGCCTTTGTTTTGAACGACTTTGGCCACAGGACTTCACTAGTGTCTCACACAGCTCTGGTGTGATCTCGGTCCTCTCTTCTTCTAGTCTCTTCCCCAGTTCTGTAACTGAAGTGGGTTTATTAGCCTTAAATTTGTCACCAAAGATTTTCCACAGATTTTCAATCGGGTTTAGATCTCTGCGCTGGCTTCATTATTTCGATGTTCTTAGCTTCAAGGAACTGATGTACCCATGTTGCAGAGTGACATTCTCTAGCATGGAAACTGCGGGCTGATTGGGAGAGAAGGAACCGCATGTTGCCGAAGGAGGTTCTGATCAAATTTGCATTCACCCTGCCATGTAACTGTATAAGAGCTGCAGAAAACATTCCCCAAACCATGAAACTTCCTCCTCTAGCTCTCACTGACTTCTTTACACACTTTGGGTTCAGACTTTCCCCAGTTTGACGCAGAACATAACGTTCCCCATCGGCCCCAAGTAAATTAAACTTGCTCTCATCACTAAAGTGAACTTTGGATCAGTTCTCCTCTGTTCACTCAACGTGCTCCTCATCAAAGGTTAGCCTAGTCTTTTGATTCTTTCTACTGATGAGAGGCTTGGTGACTGCAGAGTGGGCTTTCAGTCCGAATTGTCTTAAACAGCGAGACACTGTATGCTGAGACAGATCCTTACCCTGTTCAGTGCTGAACCGGCAAACAATTCCAGCTGCAGTGTTGAACCGATTCCCCATATAGAGTCTCTGCATCATCCTGTCCTCTTGTGCGTTTGTCCCAGCTTTTGGGGGATTTGGATGAATTAGTGTCATTGTAAAGTTGCAATATTCTGGAAATCACAGATTTGGAATGACAACTTCACTTGCGATGGCTGAAAGGGTCATCCCTTTGGCCTTCATCTGGACAACCTGCCGTCGCAGGGTTTCAGTCACCTTTGAGCGGCTCGCCATCTTGCAAAGTCAGTGAAAATTGCAAAGTTATCCTAACAGGAATGCTGCCCGTTAAATAGGGTTTGTCAATAACTGGGAGGTATCTGAAAGTGTTCTCCATCCGGCCTACATGGCTCCACATGCCGAAGTGTCATTGGGTAAGACACTGAACCCCAAGTTGCTCCTGATGGCAAGTTAGCACCTTGCATGGCAGCTCTGCTACCATTGGTGTGTGACTGTGTGTGAATGGGTGAATGGGAACCAGTGTAAAGCGCTTTGGAACCGCTAAGCTTAAAAAAGCGCTATATAAGTGTTACATGTTCAGGCAGATTTTATGACTATCTATGATTTTTTTCCATTGGAATGTCCATCTGTCTGCCCATCCGTCCAGGAAATTTCAGTAGCTAGCACGATATTTTAAGAATAACGAGTGGTTGACTGTTTGTAGGAGTAATACGGAATTATCATTAAATGATATATTTAAAAAATGTATATCTGGAATATATATATATTTCTGTAAAGCTGCTTTGTGTAACCATCCATTGTTAAAAGTGCTATACAAATAGATTTGAATTAAATTGAATCATTGTAACCAGCAGGTGAACTGATTCGATTTTGGTATTGATCCAAACAGGGTCACGGTCACATCGGTATCAAATGTCAGAAATAGTTTTTCTTCACTAGCCCTGTTTAAAGTATATTTTAAGTGTATTTGGGCCCTATAAGTTAGTAACTAGAAGAACTAGACTTGTTGGCAGCTTCATGTTTTCGAATACCTTGGAAATTTGAAACTATAGCACATATGAATCGTATATAAATGATATGAATTTTGTCTTGCAAAAGTCTTGCCCAGTCTGCTCTAACCAGTAAAATAAAGAATGAGATGAACGCATTTGCACTTCAGAATAAACAGAATGCCTCACTTTCATCAGCCATTACTCAAACCAGCACTGCATCAATTAGCACCTTATCTCATTGTCTTTCTGTAAAATCTCTATCTTGCAACATCCAGTTCCCTGTTGCTCCACAGTCCTTTCTTCTTCAGCCTTATTCAAGCCTCCATAACACTCTATTCACACCAGGGTTTATGCAGCAAGAGCAGAACCACTTCTCCTCCCTCTACTCTGTATGCAAAGCTTTTTGTAAAGACTGAAAACAGGATCTCAGGAACCTTCATGTCTCTGCTGCTGCTCCTCATTCTGTCTAAAAGATGCAAATCTAATGATCCATGCAATTCTTTCTCCTAAATGACTGCTTATGCAACTGCTGTCTTTACTGACGTGTCTTTTCTGTACATGCTGTCTCTATTGAAACGCCTTAAAGTGCAGATTCATAGCCGCAATGTTATGAGCGTTATATTTAGTGACTTTTTCGTTTAGTATTTACTATATTTTAATTGTAATTTATTAATTAAGAACTGTAATGCTATAGCTTTTTTTTTTTTTTACACAGAGGGGTTGAAAGACATTTTAAATGCTACACTAGGCAGTTGTTAGTTAAGTTTTTATTAATTTCAGCTGCTTTTATATTCTATAACCAGTTAAGATCTTGTCTCTTATTTATTTTTACCCAGCCCACCGTCTCTTGCCAATCAACAGCACCGCCATGAATTATTTGCGCCGACGTCTGTCCGACAGCAGCTTTGTAGCCAACTTGCCCAATGGCTACATGATGGACTTGCAGAGGCCAACGGGCTCCAGCGGTTCCAGCAGCTCCACCAGCTCCCCAGCATCCCCGGCCACGGAGAGGCGTCAGCAGCAGCCCGCAGCACCAGCCCCGTGTCCGCCTCCTCAACCCGCCTCCTCAGGCACATTTCTCAGCTCTTTCTCCAGCGTGGTGAAGACCGCTCAGATCGCCAGCGCTGTGCAGGCCAAAGCTGCTGCTCATGGGGACAGCAGAAGCGCAGCTGCTGCAGCAGCCGCTGGAGCAGCTCTGGCCAAGGCTGTAGTCCGCAAGCCCAAACTGCTGTTAGTCATCGATGATGCACACACAGATTGGTAAGAACTGTTTAGATTTGCATCATTTGCACTATATCTCCATAGGTGGAAAACGATTCGTATATTTCAGTGCACTGGACTGAGGTAAAGACAAGGAAATTTACATCACAGACGTTCCTTCATGAGCGCAAAACATTGTTTCTGTTAAGCTCTAAAACAATGACGTCATTGATGTCGTTCCTTATTCGACACTTACGCATATTGTCCTATAGAGAAACGTCGGACTTCTCTATATGAACAAATAAAGCCAGCGACTGAATTGAACTTTATTCTCAAAAGTAATTGTTGGGAAGAAAACATTTTTATTTTCGGCAGCTCCTAACAGTTCATTAGCCGCAGTTCATTTACAGCCCGCTGATAATGTTCCGTCTGCTAATGAGCCATGCTGTTTGCAACAGTTTGGATTTATACAGGGATTTGCCTTTTTTTATCTTTCCATTTTTATTTTTTAAAGCGAGCTTGCGAATTAGCATAGCAGCACAAAGAGCGCATGCTGCTGAAAGACAAATCCGACGCTCATCCGTGCTCAGTAACTTCCTAATTTCTTAATCGTGACCCTGCAAAATAAAAGTTCAAATATCTTGAATAAAGTCCAGCTGATCTAGTATTTATTTTTTTATAAGATTACAGTAAAGGACAGATATTATTCCGAAACATATTTCTAGACATTTTTATTACTAAGTACAAGCTTGAAATAGTCTTGTTCTATTGGAAGATCGGTTTTTGTAAAATAGAAGGATTTTTTTTTCTAGAAATATGCTAAATGAATCTGGCAGTGGAAAATGTCTAGAAATATGTTTTAGTAAGTGTAATCTTATAACAGGGAATGCTCGATAAATCGGGCTATATTCAGGATATTTTGACCTGCCATTTGCTTGCCGCACCTCTTCAGTTCTGATATCCACACTTAGTTCTTTCATGATATATGATTGATCACTGCAGCTAGACTTGATCTCAGTCAAAAACATCGAAGATCAGTCCTTCCTTTCTACTGACTCAGGAGAAACTTAACCATTATGGTCTTTAGTACCAGAACGATGTTACTTCAATTTTTTCTTTGCCTTCTGTTCTGTTTTTTGTTTTTTAATCATTTTCATGTGTCTATGATGTTTCAGAATGGCAAGAACGCTCTTCCTCTCTCAAATTAGATCATCTCCACAGAAGCACCCCATAAACAAATAAACCTGCTCTTTCCCCGGCCCGTTTATTGTGAAGCACTAAAATGAACATTTAACTAACTTGTTTCACTTCATAAATCGCTCTGAGCTGCTCTGCAGATAAACCTGTGTGTAATGCCAGTGCTGTATAAGGAATAAACTATCTAAGGGTTGTTGTTTTTTCCTTAGAGTCACTGTTTTGAACGATAATACGCAGAAGAACATAGTTTCGTCTCTAGGCAGCCGTGTGCTGTTTTTATATAGTATAATATAACCATTGATTTAACAATGATCACATTTGATGTCCAAAATCCTTTTAGTAAGATGTAGCGGTTGTATAAACAGTGAGTTCTTTTGGAGGATTTATCCTTCTGTTCATTTTCAGTACGCAGCGGCGTATGAAACAAGTGTTATAGCAGTCATTGTGATAGTAACACTAACTGCAGTGATTCTCTTTGACAGCAGGGTGGGGCAATAGTCCAACTTGACAAGGGCTGTATTCGGATACAACAAATCTAGCACTCTGCACCAGATGGAGCCAGATATAAACTTAAAAAATAAATAAATAAATGAGTCCTGAAATCAACTCTGTGTCAAGAAATCAACAATAAAAGATTTATGTGCAGTAACATTGCGAAAGCACCGAACAGCACATGTCCTTCCGCAGCATTTTGTCTTATAACTGCCACTTATAATTAAGTATGTACTGTATAAGTCCCCTTAGGACAAAATAACGAAAACAAATTTATAGACATTATAGACGTTTTTGTGTGTTAGGTTTCAGTTTAAAGGTGGTAGTGAAAGATATTGTTCACACATTCACATTTCCATTCAAAGTGCTGTTGTCTTTTGGAGAGCTGAGCTTTGATGTGCTTGAAAAATCGACACACGTTAGAGCATGTGACACAATGATCGAGTAGCTGAATTTCTATCTGTATCTGCATTCGGATTTAAACTCGAAGTGGGCGTGGAATAAACCTGCGAAGTCTCTGAATTCTGGCTATAATAGCATCTCAACCTCAGCCACATTACCCGAGTTAATAATCTCGACTAGAGATGTGCATGGGATTTTTATTTAATCCCACTGACACAGTTAGGTTATGATGTTAGTTTGTACCAGCAAACAATTTTTTATGTAGTTGGTTCGGTTTCTGTAACTAATAGCCTAGTTAAACAAAGACAGGCAGTGGTCACATGATCAGGCAAACAGTTATCTGTGTGACTGGGAACAGGTGTGTGTGATTAGTTCTCAGGAGAAGGTGATGTGTCTGTGTGTTCCATTGGGAGTTGTAGTCATCGGCCAAGTTTGTAGTTTGCGGTGCGTTCTGGGAAATAGAGTCTCTAGTTTGCGGGGACGTGACAGAATCTTTGTCCACCAAGGTTCATATTTGACTGTTTGCTCACACCTGCATGAAGGTCAAAACTTCCCACGTACCTGTTTAGAACACGTTATTTGTTCATTCAGAAAAATATATTGGTATTTGGTTACATCCCTAATGTGATTTCTGTGATGTTGACAGTGGCATAGATGTTGGTACCAGAAAGGCTGGTTAGGCTTTGTGACTTGCACAATGTGAACATGAACTTGTATCTGCATGATTTTTTGCATTGCACTGCTGCCATGTGATTGGCTGATTAGATTACATGCATGAATGTGCAGATGTACAGGTGAGTGTATGTACAGTATCTCACAAAAGTGAGTACACCCCTCACATTTTTGTAAATATGTGATGATATCTTTTCATGTGACAACACTGAAGAAATGACACTTTGCTACAATGTAAAGTAGTGAGCGTACAGCTTGTGTAACAGTGTCAATTTACTGTCCCCTCAAAATAACTCAACACACAGACATTAATGTCTAAACCGCTGGCAACAAAAGTGAGTACACCCCTAAGTGAAAATGTCCAAATTGGGCCCAAAGTGTTAATATTTTGTGGCCACCATTATTTTCCAGCACTGCCTTAACCCTCTTGGGCGTGGAGTTCACCAGAGCTTCACAGGTTGCCACTGGAGTCCTCTTCCACTCCTCCATGATGACATCACAGAGCTGGTGGATGTTAGAGACCTTGTGCTCCTCCACCTTCTGCTTGAAGATGCCCCACAGATGCTCAATAGGGTTTAGGTCTGGAGACATGCTTGGCCAGTCCATCACCTTCACCCCCAGCTTCTTTAGCAAGGCAGTGGTCGTCTTGGAGGTGTGTTTGGGGTCATTATCATGCTAGAATACTGCATACTGATCATGCTCTGCTTCAGTATGTCACAGTACATGTTGGCGTTCATGGTTCCCTCAATGAACTGTAGCTCTCCAGTGCAGGCAGCACTCATGCAGCCCCAGACCATGACACTCCCACCACCATGCTTGACTGTAGGCAAGACACACATCTTTGTACTCCTCACCTGGTTGCCGTCACACACGCTCGACACCATCTGAACCAAATAAGTGTATCTTCGTCTCATCAGACCACAGGACATGGTTCCAGTAATCCATGTCCTTAGTCTGCTTGTCTTCAGCAAACTGTTTGAGGACTTTCTTGTGCATCATCTTTAGAAGAGGCTTCCTTCTGGGATGACAGCCATGCAGACCAATTTGATGCAGTATGCAGCGTATAGTCTGAGCACTGACAGGCTGACCCCCTGCCCCTTCAACCTCTGCAGAAATGCTTGCAGCACTCATACGTCTATTTCCCAAACACAACATCTGGATATGACGCTGACCACGTGCACTCAACTTCTTTGGTCGACCATGGCGAGGCCTGTTCTGAGTGGAACCTGTACTGTTAAACCACTGTATGGTCTTGGCCACCGCAATCTTCTTATAGCCTAGGCCATCTTTATGTAGAGAAACCATTCTTTTTTTCAGATCCTCAGAGAGTTCTTTGCCATGAGGTGCCATGTTGAACTTCCAGTGACCAGTATGAGGGAGTGTGAGAGTGATGACATCAAATTTAACACACCTGCTCCCCATTCACACCTGAGACCTTCTACCACTAACAAGTCACATGACACCAGGGAGGGAAAATGGCTAATCGGGCCCAACTTGGACATTTTCACTTAGGGGTGTACTCACTTTTGTTGCCAGCAGTTTAGACATTAATGTCTGTGTGTTGAGTTATTTTGAGGGGACAGTAAATTTACACTGTTACACAAGCTGTACACTCACTACTTTACATTGTAGCAAAGTGTCATTTCTTCAGTGTCGTCACATGAAAAGATATCATCAAATATTTACACAAATGTGAGGGGTGTACTCACTTTTGTGAGATACTGTATCTGCCGATTTACATTCTTCTGGTACACGCTTTTATCCAAAGCAGCTCGCCACTGATAAAGGATAACATGTAAATAAACAGTATACAGCTGAGCACCAATCTGTTTTCTCTGCTTATATGGATGTGTCTGGGTGGTTTGAATTATGAATTTTTATCCATTTGATGTTATCCCTCATCTTTTTTATGTGATAGCAAACTGTGAATGTTTACAGCATTTGCATCGGAGATGTCTTTACCCTTCACTTCCTCATATTTGGAGTGAGACTCACATTGGAGTGAGACCGTGAAAATTCACTGGGTTATAATGAGCATTGTCCATCATATTGTAGAATTGACATACATACACGGTTAAAGATCTTTTCTTCTTGTTCCTAATGCTGATGTGAGACACGTGTCCTAATTGGCTAGCAAGCAATCTGAAATCATCACACAACAATCCCTTCATTTTGCTGCTTTGCTCTGTCGTACAGAACAGCTTTTCTGTTCATGCATCCAAAAAACACAAACTCCGCTCCAAGACGACGGCGGCCTGACAATAGAGACTTCTGTACACGTGTCTGTGCTGTGCTCACAGATACAAAGTCAGCAATGAGTGAATTTCTGACCTCAGCTCAGAGAGATTTAGCCACAGAGACCAATTTGACATTTTGATAACAATGAGTCTATTTGAGCTCTCTGTTTCAGTGTGTCAGATTGCCAAACAGCATCTATTTATTGAAAATTACTCATGAGGGCATTGGCATGGAATGTCTTCAGAAGGACAAAACATTAACCTGCACCAAACCAGACGTCAAATCAAATTTGGAGCCTAAAATACCTGAAATGGACAACACATCTTTTTTTTGAGTTGAAGCCAGACAATAGTGTATTGGGAATTTTCTTTTAAGCAGTAGGACTAGCATATGGCATGTTGACACATGGGTCTGTACTCTGATACACTGTATGGCCAAAAGGTTGTGGACACGTGACCATTGCACCCATATTTAGTTCTTCTATAAACTGTACGTTGTCTACAAAGTTTGAAGCACACAGTTGTATAGGGTGTCATTGTATGGTGTAGCATTACGTGTTCTCTTGACGGTAACGAAGGGGCCCAAACCTGTTCCTGCATGACAATGCCAATGAAGAAATGGTTTGCCAACCAGTTCAACTAATGGTGCTGCAGTTATCTGTAGCCACGAGACCAAGAGAACAAAATTGGCCATACTTCTCTGGGTGGGAGGGATGTTGTTTCTCTCTCCCCTATCAATCAGGGTGATACTAGCCAATCGTTGGCATCTCTGAGGTCTTGTGTGCGGAAGAGGGCAGATAGCGCTTTCCCGAGTGTGTCAGATACCCTGTGATGTAGCACGAACTGCAGTTTGGAAAGGTATGGTGGTTGGCTTCATGTGCCTCAGAGGAAGCACGTGTATCATGTCTCTGGTTGGTAGCCGTCATGTGATCGGGGAGATGTCTCTGGTTAGTGGGTGGGAATTTGCCACGATGAGAGAAAAATATTTTTGATAGACAGAAAGCCAAAATGCAAAATGAATGCTAAAACAATGAATTAATGGAAAAAACAAATAATGCTCAGTAAGTCTTCACAACGATACTTTGACACAACAGGGTAGAAATAGACAAATGAATTAGAAGTAAATGAAGTACAGGTGACCACAATCAGAAAACAAACCAATGACAGGACGGGGTGTAGCCAGGTCTTGAACGGAACAACAAACATGACCACATAATCAAATGACAGAAGATGGAAAGCGTGTCAAGTACCAAGTAATACACATAACCGCATGTAACACACGTCAGTGATCCACCATACGAGGTATAGTGACCGCGCACATTTAGGTAGAAATGTGCTAAGAGTAATTCATTCCAATAAATTCTTATACCTATATGTCTTTATCTTGAGTAAGCTATATCTTTTATTGTATGACCATAATTCATCCTAATTCATAATGAGACAAATACAATGTGTAAATGTGCTGAAGTGAATGTACAAAGGTACAAGGTAGGAAAATGTGTGAAGGAATTCATATTTCCAATCGATGTGATGAGGCAAAGTGTTACTGTTTGTGCCTCAAGAGCAGATAACTAACGTCTCCCTCGCCATCTCTCTCTCTCTCTCTCTCTCTCTCTCTCTTTCTCTCTCTCTCTCTCTCTCTCTCTCTCTTTCTCTCTCTCAATCTCTCTCTCGCTCTTCCTCTGCGAGCATTCCAGAAGAGAGGGCTCGTGTAGCTTGGAGACCCAGGCAGCCCCTGACGGACATGACCCCGTTCTCAGCTCCCGCTCTCTTTGTGGGCCACATTGATGCCACACACACATCAGCTTTCACCAGACCATCTCCACCATCTCCCTCTCTCGTTCCTTCTATCAGCCTGTCACTTTCTTTTAAACGCCTTAAATCTTGCTTTCTGTCTCAAAACGACTTTCGCATATTCGTTTCTGTATATTTTTCTGCCTGTCTGTTAATCAGCCCTGATAATTCCCTTTTTGAGATCTTCATCCCTCGTACAGTTTGGTGCACAATGCACCAGTGAAGCAGAGCTTGCCCGAAAACAAGCATGTCTTATTTATCTGATTTTGACCTTGAAACAAAGTGTTTTGAGCGGTGTAAATGCTCACAAAACTGCATGGAATGCCACCCGAGTGCATAAATTTAGTGAAAGAAGTATTTGTATCCATTTGGCCACAATTGTAGTGTCCACTACGCCCTTGAGAGGCATGTTTTTGTTGTTGTTGTTGTTGTTGTTGTTTTGCTTTGTGTGCACTGCGGAGCTATAAGCAGGTGGCAGAAATTTCTCCAAATGACCACATGACACTACGAGCTCCACTTCAAATAACTTATACATGTAGCATCTGTGTTATTGGTCATTTTATCTGTGGGCACAATTTCTTTACACGCTAGGGATACATATGGATATTGGTTTCGTGTATCAGTCACATACCGTGCTCATTGACTCGTACTTGTAAAAAAAAAAAAAAGCCTCAATACTAGATTTCGATACTGTGTGACTGTGTGTCGCACCAACGAACAGACGACACACAATGTCAGCAATCTGGATGTATTACATGATTGATAATGGCAATCAAAGCAAAGCAGACTGTAAACTGTACTGTGCGAAAATATCAAGGAGAGGAACTACAGATTCTTCCTACAATACAAGTAACCTGATTAAACAGACTGCATTATTATAGCGTTTTATTACAGGAGGAGGGCTGACCTGAGCATATAGAAAAGTATCAGCGAGTGTGCACACAAAAGTAAATCTGGTCTTATATAACGCTTTTTTTAGCCTTAACGCTTCTACAAAGCGCTTTCTTTACACTGTGTCTCATTCACCCACACACTCACGGTAGCAGAGCTGCCATGCAAGGCGCTAACTTGCCTTCGAGAGCAACTCTGGGTTCAGTGTCTTGCCCAAGGACACTTCTGCATGTGGAGTCACGTGGGCTGGGAATCGAACGGCCAACCCTATGATTAGCGGGTTGGATTAGCGCTCAACCAGCTGAGCCACAGCCGCCCGAAAGTGCTTGTGAGTCTGGAGCAGTGAAGCAAGCGTACAGAGAAACGGTTGCGTGTGGGAGCACTTCAGTTCTGCGAGCACTGAGACGCACTTCCTTTCCCCTCGTACGCCAGGGTCTGCATCTTGCTTGTGAATCAAGGTGTCGTTTTTTTTTTCCGACCACGCTTGATGATATTGCTCTGCACGCTCAGGTCGGGCGCTCTCGCATTCTGTATTGAAGAGAATGCATTTATTAAGCGTAACAGTCAGGACAAGGAGTTCTTTGCCCTCCTTGGCCTCACCCTGGACGCAACACCAGTCCATCGTAGACAATGTACGTAAATAGAGCTAAATAAAATGGAACCAGTGCTGGTACCAAGACATGCAGTTGGATTCGTAGATCTCGTACTTTACGTTTTTCATGTTTATTTTCGATCATTTCTAGTAGGTTTCTGTAGTCTGGTCTATTTACTTTCACGAAGAATAGAGTTGGCACTGAGCACATGACGAGTTGAATATGTGAGTCTGTTATATTTAAGGCAATGCTGTCACTTGTGAATTCTCTCATATCATTGTAACTCTTGGTTTCGCACCCTAAAGCGGTGAAAGTTTTTTTTTTTTACTCCCTACTGCAGATATCAGCTTTAATCCAAACACATGACTCACTCTAGTGTAATGCAGCAAGTAATCCGTTCTGGGCAGAGAGGCTTTAGAGGCTTTGCTTTGTTTCTTTTGAAGACTTTTTTTTTTTTTGCTCTGTAGGTGTGAATGTAGGCGAGTGTGGTACAGTATGTTAGTGTTTTGTCATCATTGCACTAAATGGTTTATGGGTTTTAGTGAAAGTCTGTCACATAGACTTTCATAGTGAAAGTCTGCCAGAAAGTTTCATCTTTGCAAGTTAATTACTACACAAACATAAGATGAAAAAGATCCTTGGGTGACAGCTTCGCTTGTGCAAATATTCTCCATGTGAAACATCTTCATAAAGACAGATACAGTGGTGTGAAAAAGTGTTTGCCCCCTTCCTCATTTCCTGTTCCTTTGCATGTTTGTCACACTTAAGTGTTTCGGAACATCAAACCAATTTAAACAATAGTCAAGGACAACACAAGTAAACACAAAATGCAATTTGTAAATGAAGGTGTTTATTATTAAAGGTGAAAAAAAATCCAAACCATCATGGCCCTGTGTGAAAAAGTGATTGCCCCCCTTGTTAAAACATACTATAACTGTGGTTGTCCACACCTGAGTTCAATTTCTCTAGCCACACCCAGGCCTGATTATTGCCACACCTGTTCACAATCAAGGCATCACTTAAATAGGAGCTGCTTGAAACAGTAAGGTCCACCAGAAGATTCTTAAAAGCTACACATCATGCCGAGGCCCAAAGAAATTCAGGAACAATTGAGAAAGAAAGTAATAGAGATCTATCAGTCTGGAAAGGGTTATAAAGCCATTTCCAAAGCTTTGGGAATCCAGCCAAACACAGTGAGAGCCATTATCCACAAATGGCGAAGACATGGAACAGTGGTGAACCTTCCCAGGAGTGGCCGGCCGCCCAAAATTACCCCAAGAGCGCAACGACGACTCATCCAAGAGGTCACAAAAGACCCCACAACAACGTCCAAAGAACTGCAGGCCTCACTTGCCTCAGTTAAGGTCAGCGTTCATGCCTCCACCATCAGGAAAAGACTGGGCAAAAATGGCCTGCATGGCAGAGTTCCAAGGAGAAAACCACTGCTGAGCAAAAAGAACATCAAAGCTCGTCTCAATTTCTCCACAACACATCTTGATGATCCCCAAGACTTTTGGGACAACATTCTGTGGACCGATGAGACAAAAGTGGAACTCTTTGGAAGGTGTGTGTCCAAGTATATCTGGCGTAGAAGGAACACTGCATTTCATAAAAAGAACATTATACCAACAGTAAAATATGGTGGTGGTAGTGTGATGGTCTGGGGCTGTTTTGCTGCTTCAGGACCTGGAAGACTTGCCGTGATAAAAGGAACTATGAATTCTGCTGTCTACCAAGAGATCCTGAAGGAGAATGTCCGACCATCTGTTCGTGTACTCAAGCTGAAACGAACTTGGGTTCTGCAGCAGGACAATGATCCTAAACACACCAGCAAGTCCACCACCGAATGGCTGAAGAAAAACAAAATGAAGACTTTGGAGTGGCCTAGCCAAAGTCCTGACCTGAATCCTATTGAGATGTTGTGGTATGACCTTAAAAAGGCCGTTCATGCTCGAAAACCCTCTAATGTAACTGAATTAGGACAATTCTGCAAAGATGAGTGGGCCAAAATTCCTCCAGGACACTGTAAAAGCCTCATTGCACATTATCGCAAACGCTCGGTTGCAGTTGTTGCTGCTAAGGGTGGCCCAACCAGTTATTAGGTTTAGGGGGCAATCACTTTTTCACACAGGGCCATGATGGTTTGGATTTTTTTTCACCTTTAATAATAAACACCTTCATTTACAAATTGCATTTTGTGTTTACTTGTGTTGTCCTTGACTATTGTTTAAATTGGTTTGATGTTCCGAAACACTTAAGTGTGACAAACATGCAAAGGAACAGGAAATGAGGAAGGGGGCAAACACTTTTTCACACCACTGTAGGTGAAATCAGTGATGAGGTGCTTATGGTTAGATGGTTAGCTCAGATTTGGGTTAGGGTTAGGGTTCATCCTTATTATTTAGCATTTTTATTCTAATATTTTATTTGTTTTGTGTCAGGCTGGTTTTTTTTTTTTGTCATATGACGGTAGCGTTTCCTGAGTTAGGTTCAGTGGGGACTATCGCTGTGGTCCGTTTAAACCCTATACAGGGCGCGTCGAAGCGGGGACGCTACCCTAGTGTCATTCCAAACTGAAGTGATTAAAAGCACTTGAACCCCTCAGAAAACCCCAGTGAAAAATGGAGCCTTCTAAAGGAGTAGGGCATTACTGACACTGACAATGTAAGGCAAAGACACAATGTAGCCAAAAGTATGTGGACACTTGACCATCACACCTACATGTAGGTCTTCTCCAAAATGTTGCCACAAAGTTGGAAGCAGACAATTGTATAGAATGTATTTGTGTGTTGTAGTGTTACAGTTTCCCTTCACTGGAACTAAGAGACCAAAACCTGCTCTGGCATCACAACGTCCCTGTACACAAAGCGAGCTCCATGAAGACATGGTGTGTGAAGGTTGGTGTAGAAGATCTCGAGTGTCCTGCACAGAACCCTGACCTCAACCCCACTGAAGCCCTTTGGGATGAACTGGAACACCGACTGTACCCCAGACCTCCTCAGTACCTGATCTCACTAATACTCTTGTAGCTGAATGATCACAAATCCCCACAGTCACGCTCCAAAATCTAGTGGAAAGCCTTCCCAGAAGAGTGGAGCTTATTGTAACAGCAAAGAGGGACTAAATCTCCAGAGGAGGAATGTAAAAACAAAAATGGATTTTTTTTTTAACTGATGTGACAAAGCCGAGAGTGCAGGTTGATCACATACCTTGAGTCACATCACAGCTAGAAAGTGTAGGTTTTTAGCCATTCACCAGGCCAGACCTGTTTCTAAATCTGTTCAACAATTGGGAGTCGTTGAGGCTTCTTAAACTGCCATGAATCCCACTGTTTATAAAAGTGCACATGTTGGGCAGGTCGAGAGACAAATGCCCTTAAATGAACAGAAACATGTAAAAACACTGTTCTGAAAAATAACACTTTTGGTTAATTATTGCCATAATAATATATGGTTTAGCTTCTGGTTTTACGCCACAGTGGTTTATTGAGAAACATTCTGGTGAATGTGGCTGCATATGGTGTTAAACAGAGGAAATACTGTTCTCACCTGCCTTCGAATGTGATCAGAGTGAATGTCTTACATGCACAGAAACACACCAACATATTTTAGAAATGAAGCTGATTGTTTCATAAACCAAAATATAATTACGGTAAAGAATTAAAGCGCAATCTGATGAACATTGGCTTCTCTTTTTTTTTCCTGCCAGGGCAAAGTATTTCAGAGGGAGGAAGCTGAACGGGGAATATGAGATCCGCGTGGAACAGGTAGGTTTGACATGTTTCTCTATAGAAATATTTCTCATAAGAAGACCTCTGCTGGTCTTATTTTTTTTGGCCATGCCGAATGGATTTATCCCCAAATACACACACCTTTCAAATAACAGTGTGCCAGTGTGATATCACTCAGGTGGACGTTAAATAATATAACAATTAAAATCAATTGGGGAAAGAGATCGGGAACCAACGCATTCCACCTTAATATTTGCACAGGAACAGTTCTTCGGAATCCGAAAGTTGTGCTTGGCTATAAATAGCGTTCCTGTATTCACCAGACGACCTGTATGTAGTCATATCCCTCTGTCACTGCATGCTTTTTCTACTACTCCTACACCAGCATTGCCAGTGCTCTCAGTATGCAGCGTTACGCAGTCTAGACACATGTTCTTTCAGCAGAACGATAACATCTCACCGCTTTTGCAATCCAGCTGCAAGCCATTGGCAAGACATGGTTTGTCTCTGAAAGGCACTGCTGGGATTTTATGGGTGATCGAAGCTGGCAGGCAGAAGGAAAAGTTCAAAGGCTGCACGTTTGCTTTGTGGATGCTGTTGTGGTCACTCCTCACTGTGTGAGGGACACAGCTGGGTAAGAAGTGAACAAAACATGTTTGTAAGTTATTTCACACCAGTCAGCTTCAATACATAATCAGCAAACAACTCTCTTATACTGTAGCTCATGCGTACTGTGTGTCTCACTGCAAACACCACAGAGCAATTTGTTTAAACCCCTAATTGCAAACACCCAAGCAAACCCGGCTGTCTGTTCTTTAACTGTGGTCAAGAATAACAATAGTTTATTCTATAGTAATAGTTTATTTGATGCCAGGGATAAAATCTTAAATAAATATAAAATTAGTTTCAACTTATTTCTTTGACGCGTTTCTTTATTTTCACTTTGCGTAATGATTTCTCGCATTACCCACAACGTTCCTTGCTTCTTTCTCTACCTAAAGAGAGCGATGCGGCGCCGCTTTAGTCCTTTAGTCTGTCTTGCTCTCTCGCGTCCTCACCTGTTCACTCTGTTCATGCAGATAAAGTTCTAACGCTTCAGAATTCACGCCAATACCTCCATCAGTGCCTTCATACGTGTCATCTTGTAGACCGCTAGCTAGCCAAGCCGAGTCTCAGTGTAACTCGGCGTAACTCTGTCGTATAGCCACATTGTGCCCTGGAATTATGAGTACAATGACATTAAACATGGCTTGAAGATGGTAAGTGAGAAAAGAAGCTCTTGCCCATTTGTTTTTAGGAGCTAACAGGAGCTATACTGATCGTTAGCACGTTGAGATTGCTGAAAATCTCTTCACTTAAAAAGCACTGTAGCTGTGCTATTAAATGTAACGGGACATTAGTATGACAGGAATATTACAATAATAAAATATATTGAATATACTTATATGATAAGTTGATATGCTAATGAGTGTCAGAATGGGTTTTTCACGCACAGCGTGTATATCCCTGGTGCTGTGGAGACACAGTTATGCATCAGGTTGATGTATTGCCATGTGTGATCTCTCTATCTATGTAATTCGGCAAGTTTTGCACCTCAATAGTGCTGCATAACCAAAAAAGGTTGTCTTGAATGGTTCTGGTAGATACGAATAGAAATAATTGTTTTTATTTGCACCCATCAATATAATAGAATTCAGAGATAATGCACCAGGAAGAGAACTTCAGCTGAAGTCCTTTATCCTTCCTTAGGACGTCTTCCTTTTCGCAAACACTTTTCTGTTGACGTTGGCTGTTCGTAAAGTTCACTCCTTCACGTTCTCCCATTGTGTCTGCCTTTATATGTACTTTATTGTCCTCCATTATTCTCTTTTGATCTATTTGCCAGTAAAACACAATTCACTAGTTGCTTTAAAACACTAATGCAGTGTCTCAAATGCATTTTTAAACAGATTCAAGGGCTCACTGTAGGTTCATAGTTTGATGACGTAACCAAAGTGTAGACATGGATGAGGACCACAGAGTTTAGTGCATTTTAGTAAACCTTGCTTTGTTCTGCTGGGAAACCTTGGGTCCTGGCATTCATGTGGATGTTACTTTGACCCGTACCACCTACCTAAACACTGTTTCAGACCCCTTCATGGCAACAGTATTCCCAAATGTCAGTGGCCTCTTTCAGCAGGATAATGTGCCCTGCCACACTGCAAAAATTATTCAGGAATGGTTTGAGGAACATGACAAAGAGTTCAAGTTCAAGAGAATCGGCCTCCAAATTTCCCAGATCTCAATCCGATCGAGCGTCTGTGGGATGTGCTGGACAAACAAGTCCGATTCCTGGAGCTGTTCCACCTCACAACTTCAGGACTTAAAGGATCTACTGCTAACGACTTGGTGCCAGATACGACACCTTCAGAGGCCTTGTGGAGTCCATGCCTCGACGGGTCAGAGCTGTTTTGACAGCACAAGGTAGACCTGCACAATATTAGGCAGGTGGTTTTTATATGTAGACATACAGTCATGTGAAAAAATAAGTACACTCCATGGAAATAGTTTTTTTTTGTTGTTGTTTTGTTTTGCATATTTGGACAAGCAAATATTTAACCCTCTTTGAAACAGTGCCTATTAATGAAGTTGATATACTTTAATAAAACCACAGATGAGGTATTCTTCTGTGGGAAAAAGTAAGTACACCCTTTGTCTCAGAAGCTAGTATTGATTCTTTTAGCAGAAATAACTTCTTGAAGGTATTTTGCATAATTGTCCACCAGGCATGCTGGAATTTTTGACCACTCTTCCATACAATATTCTTGGAGTTGCAGTATGTTTGAGGGTTTTCTTGCGCATATTGCCCGTTTCAAATCCTCCCACAATATTTCAAGGGGTTTCAAATCCAAGATTTGACTAAGCCATTCCATAACTCTACATTTCTTCCTTTTGAGCCTTGGTGGATTTGCAAGTGTGCTTAGGATCATTATCCTGTTTAAAGGTTCACTTCAACTTCAACTTTCGGACAGATGGCTTCACATTATCTTCAGGCACTCTTGGATATGATACAGAATTCATAGTTAATGAGGCAGCGAAGCAACCCCAAACCTTAACATTTCCACCACCGTGCTTCACAGTTGTATGAGGTGCTTCTCCTGAAAAGCTGTCTTTGGTCTGTACCAAACATGTCTGCTGTTACTGTGACCAAACAACTCTATCTTTGATTCGTCTGTCCAGAGAACATTATTCCAAAAGGTCTGGTCTTTGCCTATATGTTCATTGACAAACTGTAGTCTTGCAAAGCCTTTTTCAGGTCAAATTTGTGCAATCTCTTTCTGATTATAGAAGCATGCACTTTTTCACCAACAGTTGCAAGACTTACTAGCAGATCCAACTTTTGGGGTTCTTGGACACTCCTTTTTCAATTCAATTCAATTCGATTTTATTTGTGTAGCGCTTTTTACAACAGACATTGTCTCAAAGCAGCTTTACAGAAATATAAACACGTTATACAGATATTAAAGGTGGGAATTTATCCCAATTGAGCAAGCCACTGAGTGGCGACGGTGGCAAGGAAAACCTCACTAAGATGTTTAAAGGAAGAAACCTTGAGAGGAACCCGACTCAGAAGGGAACCCATCCTCATCTGGCTAACAACAGACAGTGTGAAATAGTACAATATGGATGTACATGAAGTCTGTATGGTCTTCGGAGCAGCCGCAGTCCCAGTAGAGAAGATTCGAGACTTGAGCTCCATCCAGAGGCTGAAAGGATCTGGATCTCCAGTATCTCCATAAATTCGTGTGTGGCTCGGCAAAAGGAGAGAGGGAGAAAAAAGATTATTATGACTGTGAAGCAGTAAAAATAGAATCTAGTCAGGGTAAGCTTGAGTGAACAAATAAGTTTTAAGCCTAGACTTAAACACTGAGACTGTGTCTGAGTCCCGAACACTAATAGGAAGACTGTTCCATAACACGGGGGCTCTATAAGCGAAGGCTCTTCCCCCTGCTGTAGCCTTCACTATTTGGGGTACCGTCAAATAGCCTGCATCTTTTGATCTAAGTAGGCGTGGCGGATCATATAAAACCAGAAGGTCGCTTAGATATTGTGGCGCGAGACCGTTTAGTGCTTTATAGGTTAATAAAAGTACTTTATAGTTTATGCAAGATTTTACTGGGAGCCAATGCAGTGTGAATAAGATCAGGGTGATATGGTTGTATTTTCTAGTTCTAGTAAGGACTGTAGCAGCAGCATTCTGGACTAACTGGAGCTTATTTATATTCCTACTGGAACATCCAGACAGTAAGGCATTACAGAAATCTAATCTAGAGGTGACGAATGCTTGAACCAGTATTTCCGCATCATGTAGTGATAATATGTTTCTTATCTTTAATATCTATAATATGTTTCTTATCTTATCTAAATATTTCTGAGATGAAAGAAAGCTATCCTAGTAATATTATCTACATGAGCATCAAATGATAGACTGGAGTCAATAATCACTCCAAGGTCTTTAACTGCTGTACATGATGAAACAGAAAGACCATCCAGAGTGACCATGTAATCAGAATGATTACTTCTAGCTACACGTGGGCCTAATAAAAGTATTTCTGTTTTATCAGAATTAAGTAAAAGGAAGTTGGTTAACATCCAACGTCTAATGTCCTTTACACAATCCTCAACTTTACTAAGCTTCTGTCTGTCCTCTGGCTTCGCTGAAACATACAACTGTGTATCATCAGCATAACAGTGGAAGCTAATTCCATGCTTACGAATAATTTGTCCTAGGATAGCATATATAAAGTAAAAAGCAGTGGAATCTAAAACAGAACCTTGTGGAACTCCAAAAGTAACCTCAGTACGCATGGAGAAATCACCATTTACATCTACGAATTGATAACGATCGGTCAGATAAGACCTGAACCAGGAGAGGACTGTTCCCTTAATACCAACAACATTTTCTAGTCTATCAAGGAGAATAGTGTGATCTATAGTATCAAAAGCTGCACTAAGGTCGAGTAACACAAGCAGCGAGACACAACCCTGATCAGAGGTCAGTAGAAGGTCATTTACTACTTTAACTAACGCTGTCTCTGTGCTATGATGAGGTCTAAATCCTGACTGATACATTTCATGAATGTTGTTCCTATCCAAGTACGAGCATAACTGCTTTGCTACAACCTTTTCTAAAATCTTAGAGATAAAGGGGGATTTGATATTGGTCTATAGCTGGACAATTGAGACGGGTCAAGGTGAGGTTTTTTAATCAAGGGTTTAATAACTGCTAATTTAAGTGATTTAGGGACATAGCCAGTGCTTAGGGAAGAATTGATTATATTTAAAAGTGGTTCAATTACTCCAGGACAAATCTGTTTAAAGAAACATGTAGGTATGGGATCTAGTATGCAAGTTGATGAATTGGCTGAAGAGATTAATGTAGCTAGTTCGGTCTCTCTAAGCGGAGCAAAACACTCTAAACAATCACTGATATTTCTACGTTGTCATGTAATGGGTTTGTTACGGTACTGTCCGGTTTTAATTTAATGGCCTTTATTTCACGTCTAATATTTTCAACCTTATCAATGAAAAATTTCATGAAATCTTCACTGCTATGTAATTATTGAATGTTTCTCTCTTTAGTGGTTTTATTCCTAGTTCATTTTGGTACCGTGTTGAAAAGGAATCTAGAATTGTTTTTGTTATCTCCTATTAAGGTGGAAAAATAGATTTTTCTAGCTTCACTAAGAGATTTTCTGTATTTCAGTAGACTCTCCCTCCAGGCTGTTTGAAATATCACCAGTTTGGTTCGACGCCATTTACGTTCTAATTGTTGAGCTGTCTGTTTTAAGGTTCGCGTTTGATCATTATACCAGGGTGTTAATTTTTTCTCTCTAATTATTTTTCTTTTGAGTGGAGCCACTCTATCTAACGTGTAGCGGAGTGTTGACTCCAAGCTTTCAGTCGCCTGATTGAGTTCTATGGGATCTGACGGTAATCCAAATCTAACTGATGTTTCTGCGAGGATATTTATGAAGCTCGGTGCAGTAGCCGATTTGTAGGTACGTTTAACGCGGTAGCGAGGTGAGGTGGAAATATTATGATCAATATGTATTATGAATGAGATAACATAATGGTCTGAGACAGCTTCAGAATGCGGAAAAATTACAATATTTCTTATACTTAGTCCGTATGTTAGTATGAGGTCAAGAGTGTGACCACCATTATGAGTAGGCCCGATTACATTCTGATTAATCCCTACTGAATTTAAGATTGACACAACCGCTTTTCTCAGAGGGTCTTCCAGGTTATCAAAATGAATATTAAAATCTCCGACGATTAATGCTTTATCTACAGACACAACCAGGTTTGAGATAAAGTCTGTAAATTCTCTAAGAAATTCAGTATATGGCCCTGGGGGTCTGTAAATAATAAATAGAGGAATTGACTTATTGTTTCTGGCTACATAGTTTACACTGGTATAAAGAATTTCAAAATAATAAAATTTATGATAAGGTTTATGTGTGACGACTAGATTTTGACTATGGATGAGACCAACACCGCCTCCTCTACCAGTTGAACGAGTCCAGGAGGACTGGCTTTATTTAACGCTACATACTCGTTTGGTTGAATCCAAGTTTCCGTTAAACACATTAAATTACATTCCTGATCAGTAATGATGTCGTTAACAATAAGAGCTTTAGATGCAAGAGATCTAATGTTTAATAGTCCTAGCTTCAGATCAAAGGTGCTGGCTGTGCATTCAATATGATTTCATTTTATGTTAATTAGGTTTCGAAGAAAGACTTTCTGAGATTTTCTATATATTTGTATAGCTCGAGGAACAGACACAGTCTCTATAGTATGTATTACAGTTGGTGGATTATTAATTGAGCATTGATTATACTGAATGTAGTTATTGTTGGAAGATGTACTTAGGTTAGGTAGTCACTTGGAGTGTAGCGCCCTAGAGATGTTGTCAGACAGCAGTGCCGCTCCAACGCTGCTGGGGTGCAGGCCATCAGGACGAAACAACCTAGGACGCTCCCAGAACAGATTCCAGTTATTAACAAACACCAGATTCTGTTGATTACACCAAGAGACTAACCAATCATTGAAAGCGAGAAGTCTACTGAGCTTTTCTGCTCCACGTCTGAATGTGGGAAGAAGTCCAGAGATGATGATCTTCGCGGTTGGGTGATCTGCCTCGTACCGTGTCGATCAGGCTGGAGAAGTCCCTCTTCAGAACCTCCGACTGCCGCAGCCTAGTGTCGTTCGCCCCCGCGTGCAGCACAATCGCTCCAATACGCTCGTCCTTCTTCAGGATCCCGGATACCTGCGCAGCGACATCAAGGACACGAGCACCAGAAAAACAGCGTGTGTGCACCTTACCTTTAGATGAGGCTACACGGACGTTCTGCACAATGGAATCCGCGACGATCACAACGTTGGTCTGACGTAGAGGGGCGAAGCGGTTCCTGGTTGGAATCTCGAGGCTCGAGGTGTGTTGGCGCCGGCGTGGTGGAGACCATGGCTGGGAAAGTCCTAGGTGCACGGTCCCTGCACAGAGAAACACACGGCGTAGAGGGGCTAGGAGTGGAAATACCATGCTGTGTGTTTACCTTGGATGTGTAGGCAGATGACACCACACACCTCAATAGCAAAGGGAACACCACACACTAGATATGAGAGGGGTATAAATAAGACAGGTTCCACCTACACTCCCCAAGCAGGTTCTAATCACTGGCACACAATCTTGAACACCTCACTGGCACACTGGCACACAATCTTGTACTCAGAGTACAGAGTACTTATAGGCATTGTTTCAACGAGGATCAAATGTTTGCTTGTACAAATATGTCAACAATTTCCATGGGGTGTACTTATTTTTTTCACATGACTGTACCCAACATTCAATCATTGCGCATAACACAAACATTCCGTCACAGTTCCAGGAGCTGGTGGATTGATCAGGGATGCAACAAGCGATACCCCAAACCTTTGTAATGCTAGCACGTGCATTATTAAAGATCTCTCTATCATGGCTATATGTATGTGTAGTGAACTGGATACTCCTGCACTCATGGAGCACCTGGGGTAAGCCGGAGATGTTTTATTGTTTTCTGAGCTTTATCTTTTATGGAGGTTTTTCAGTGTCAGTAAATGCAAATAAGCTGCAGTGTAAACGCACTTTGCACTGATTGGCATTTATGAAAATACGGCATACGTACATAAGAAAATCAGCATTTCGGAAACTTTTATACATCTGATGGGGAAAATGTCCTTCGGTGTGGCCTACAAGAACATTTACACACAACACTGATAAATGAGCCCCATTGTTTGTTTGTTTTGGTGGACCTTTAATGGTCCTAGAGTACTTCAGATTTCCTTATCGTGGTGCCATCCTTATTTTCCTTATAACTGGAGTGCCATCTATCCGCTACCTGTAAACAAACGTACCAGCACAGCCTGATACCATGATAAAAACTTTTTTTTGCTGCACTCTCTCCTACCCATTAGCGTGTGGCTACGTGCTTGCTTTTGTATTATCACCGCTCTGTCCTGCTGCCTTATAAGGAGGCATCCAGCTGCTCAGAGAGTGCTTCAAGCTCAAGACCACCCAGAGCACCAAGAGGGTTTTCTGTCTGTAAGATGGAGTGAGAATCAGATATTTTCTTCTTCTTTTTCCTTTAAAAAAAAAAATCCCCGGTGCTCTTTTATTCCACAATACATAATATTGCACTTACATAAACAGTGTGTTCAATAAATCCATTCTGTCTGATGCATGGTAGAGAAACAACTTGATAACATTAAAGCTAAAGATTTAACATTCCCTGATTTAGCATCAGAGATCCTGTCCCAATGAATAAGAAGTTTTTGGAATGTGTTCTGTATATGTAAGCCACATTCTTTCAAACAGGAGCATCAGAGTAGGGAAAATACTGAACTGATGCCTTCCGGGCTGGAACATCATGGACTCAAATGAAGTTGAATTGTTTATAAATGATTAAATATTTAAACAAGGATTTTAATCATGAAGTCATTTATTCAGTACTGTTGACAACTACATGATTTGGTGGTCAGAGAAACTGCAGCATGTTGTCATTGCTGTCCTGAAACCATTTTTTTTTTAAATGTCTAGGTTCAGGTTGCCAGTACTTCCAGCCAAGCACAATAATCAAATCCAGTCTGGCATGTAGATGGCTCGGTACTGCATGCCTGACTTGGCTTGTATGATTGAACTAATTCCCAAGTTTCTCTTTAGGACATTCAAACCCGACCTGAAGTGTTTCATGTCCGTAATGCGAAACTGGCTTCATGCCGTGTTTCCTCTGAATACCCTACATGGTAAACAAAAAAGATGTAACTCTTTTGTTCAAGTAAAAAAATAAAAAAAAATCCACACACACTAAATGTATGATTCTGTCATTTTGTATAATATGTACTTTGATTGGATAATTTGTGCTAAATCCATCTATTTTTACTTTCTCCTCCGAAGGCATGTTGGGGGATGATAAATAAATGAGTAAATAATCCACCACATTCACTTTCATTACACCTATGACTGCATTTCACTTGCACATTCATTGTGTCAGTGATGAGGGATGCAGAATAGCAGCATATGCACAGAATAGCATATGCACACGAAACCTAGGGGGGCGTTTGACTGTGTAATCACATGACAGGACTGTCATGAATCTACAGTCTGGGCTAGAGAGAATCAGACCGAGGTTCAGGGTTTCATACCATTCTGTGTATTTAAAAAAAAAAAAATTATGACCATGATGCTCTTGTGCTTCATTCCAAAAAAAATGTCCAAAATAATCAGCTTTAAGACATGTGTTAAAACCTAATATCGATTTACAGTGGCTTGCAAAAGTATTCAACCCCCCCGGGAATTGATAAGATTTGCCTGAATAATGTATTTTTTATTGCAAACTCATGTACTTATACAGTACCAGTAATCACTAGTCAGCAAGTATTTCAAAGAAAATCAAAAACTGAAAGTATTCCCATGTTCCTTTGCATAAAGCTCCAGATGAAAGATATTGTCTTAACAAAGACACAATTACACATACCTGAAATAACACCATTCATGCTGTGAAACACGGTGGTGGCGGCATCATGCTCAGGATACACTTTTCATTCCCAGAACCTGGGAATTTTGTCAAACTTGAAGGTAGAATAGATGGAGCAAAATACAGGTGGATATTACATGAGAAAGCTTGGGAGAAACTTCACCTTTCAGCAGGACAATGATCCCAAACACAAAGCCAAAGCAATGTAGGAGGGGTTAAATTAAAAAAAGGTGAATGTTTTACAGTCGCCAAGTCAAAGTCCAGAACTTAAACTTATTGTTTGAAAATTTCAGTTAACAATAAACATCCAAAGAACCTGAAGAACCTTGAAGAAGATCAAATCTGCCAGGAAGAATGGGTGAAATTCACTCCCAAACAGTGTGCAAAGCTGGTAGAAACTTACCCCAACAGGCTTAAAGCTGTTACTGCAGCAAACGGTGGTTCTATCAAGCACTAGTCTGAAAGGGTTCAATACTTATGCAAGCAGTGTTTTGCAGTTTTTATTATTGTCAATAATAATAAATTCAATTTTGACTTAAAAAATTTACCATAAGAACATATTGATTAGCAATAAAAATACCACCTGGAACAATTTGTGTAATCCAGACGAATCGGAGGACTTTAAAGAGGGTTGAATACATTTGCAAGGCACTGTATTTTTTATCCATTTCTGAATTCACTCTACATGCTCTTTATATTGCTTCTAGGGAAGACACTCTGCATTTTCACTACCTACAATAAATGATGCCCCATCCTTAGAATGACTGTCTCCATATTTTACATTTTATGAGATATGTGGCTCTCACCCATACCTCCAACACGTCATATATTTATACAGGAAATTCCCGTATTTAAACAGGAAATGTTAAGGCTGTTAGCAAATCCTCTGTGGCGATTATGGCATTTTCACCTGGGAAATTTCTAAGATCTGACAGATCTCAGTCTTTGACAATGTAAGATGTCAGTGGAAACATCTGTTACACAGGCTTTCCACCTTCCTCAGGTCTAGTTCTTCTCTGTTCCAGTTGGCCTGAGCTGAGCCCTGTACCCATACTAAGACGCTCTGCATGATTTGGCAAAAACCAGGTGTTGCTCGTACATACAGCAGATACATTTTGTATAAATCTGTCAAAGAAAATTTCTAAGTCTAGAATAGTTTCTGTTGTTCAAACAAACATTTCCCTTGACGCCAGCGGTTAGTATACACAAAGACTTTTTAAAGTTAAAAGTAGCTCCTAACTATAAAATAACATTTTTGTGTTTACTGCATTTGGGAGACACCCTTATCCAGAGCGACTTACATTTATCTCATTTATACAGCTGAGGAGTTGAGGGTTAACGGCCTTGCTCAAGGTCCCAGTAGTGGCAGCTTGGTTGCGCTGGGATTTGAAGGCACAACCTTCCAATCAGAAGTCTAATGTCTTAACCATTGAGCTACAACAATGAGGACAAGCCAGCTGACTAATCATTCACTAGCTTCCCACCAAATTAGAGAAGAAATAGATGCCTTTTTATTAACAACAACAAAAGGTTTCTCCATTAATTTGAATTCCTTTTCTTGTTATATTATAATACCAGACTCATTCATTCACTCTCTCTCACGACCCTTTGCTTTGTTTATACTCTCTCTATCATTCATGACTGGCTGCCTGCTCCTACCAGTCACTATGTAGTTTGACCTCGTTCATGCCTAGAGCTGGGGCATGATAATGTTTGACATACTGTATCTGAGCTGGTATTTAACAAATGTGTCCATATTTCCTGCCAACTCTTATCTGACACCATTAACACAGTGGTGACGGTGAATTACGATGACAGGATTGTCAGGGCAGCTTAGGAACAGGTTTTTCCCACCCCAGATTCAATAATCATGTTTGATCATTATTTAAAAAACCCTATGTGCTATAGCTTCACACCACAAGATGTGCATCATGCAGAAGTGCTGCTTGATTGTTTCATGCACCAGCTATGTGTTATGAGTTATGAGAAAAGGCATTACACAATGAGATATTTTGGTGTGCTTTTTGATTCAGTGCCATGACCTGATGATTGGTGATTACTGCTCATGTGACTGTGGAACTTCAAATCTGTCATGCAAGTTCAGAGTTCAGCCACTAGATGACATCAATACAGATAGCAGTGCTGGTTAAAGTGGAGGGAAAACAGTGCAAGGGCATTGTCTACATGGACTCCTTCCTGTTTTCCTTTCCCAGTAGAGGAACGGGTCCAAGAGAAGCCTGAATGTGTTTCCCTGACAGTAACTATGGCAGCCTGAATTCGGTCCTACACTGTTTGCCCCATGCTGATGCACTGCTCATCCCTCGACCAAAAGGGCTAACTGATGTGACTCGCTCTGTGCTGGTCAGCCAACACGGTTGACTGATGGTTCCCTTTCTTAGCATGCCAGATGACCACTGCTGGTTCAGAGGCGCCACGATTTGTTGTCCAAGAAGGGCCTGCTTTTGGGTTTTATATGGTCACAGAAAACGTGAACGTACACTTCCAATAAGAGATTTTATGCGTTTGTTAAACCCATACGTGATGGCTGAGTTATGTGCATAGTGTGCTGCATATCTGCTTTCTCTAACATATAAATTGGGACGTGCCGAAAGTACATATTTCTCAGCTACACCAAACAACATTATAATCCTGTAAATTAGATCACTACAATCACCCACGCTTATTTAAGTTCTGTTTTTTAAATTAGATTCCACCAGAATCATTTTATTCGTCTTAAACATATACATATATTTTAGGATTTACAACACACAACACATTTACCATCCTAATATCCAAATATTGCACATTAGGCAGAAATTGGTAGACTCTGTTGTAATTCATATCACAGTGAAGGTAGAAATGGTAGTTCAGGGTGCATTAAGAAGTGCTACAATTGTGGTATATAATAAATAACAATAGCAGTATATTGAAATAATAATATATTCAATTAATTAAGTCCATTCATCCATTTTCCATACTGTTTATCCTACACAGGGTCACGGGGAGCCTGGAGCCTATATCAGGGAACTCGGGGAACAGGGCGGGGAAAACTCTCACTGGGGTGGCAACCCATCGCAGGCCACAATCACACACACATTCAAACTCCCATTTACACAATACAGACAGTTTGGAAATGTCAGTCAGGTTACAATGCATGTCTTTGGATTGGGGAAGGAGACTGGAGTGACTGGAGGAAACCCTCGAAGCATGGGGGGAACATGCAAACTCCACGAACACGGGGCACAGGCTGGATTCGTATCCCCAAGCCGGAGGTGTGAGACAAACATGCTAACCAATAAGCCACTGCGCCCCCAGAAATAATAATAATAATTATTATTATTATTGTTATGATTATTATTATTATTATTATTATTATTATTATTATTATTTTATTTTTTTATTGACACAACAAATGTTGACTGAATAATCTTGTAGTTACTAAATAGATGATCACGCTATTAGGACTGGTTGATTGTTGTTTCTTGCTAAATCACATTTACATGCACAGTAATGCTTGCTCAAGCAAACCTTACTCTGAAATTTCTATTCTGTGTAAGCCTTCATTCATTCTTTTATTTGTTCATTCATTCTGTCAGTAATGGTAATAATCAGTGGGTTTTATGCATTTATTTATACCAATCTATGTAATATAAGATTATGTGAAGCCATGCACCAAATAATTCATTGCTAGTCATTTATAATCCAAGGTTCCTTTCCTGTAGTCCATCTCGACTGTCGACTAGGCAAGCATGTATCCCACTGTGTGTTATTTAATGCATTTGATTAAGTCATTGGAGTTGCTTGGCTACAGCTTGTCACAAGGCTTTTTCCAGGCTGGAAGGCAATAGAGGAGACTAACTCAATTTGTCCTGCTTCCTCACAGTTAAACACTCTGCACTGAGTTCTGGGAGAGTGTAAAGAATGTAGAGATGGAGCATAATTGGATGTGGGTGGTTTTTTGTAAGAGATTATTTACACTGCCCTCTACTAATATTGGCACCCTTGGTAAATATGAGCAAAGAAGGCTGTGAAAAATTGTCTTTATTGTTTAACTTTTTGATCTTTTGTACACAGCATTCACAAAAATACTCTGCTCTCATTGATATCAAACAATTGCAAACAAAACACAGGTTTATCCAAAAAATATATTTGTTATATATAGGTGTGCAATAACTTTTGGCACCCTTTTAATCAATAATTTGTGCTACCTCCCTTTGTCATGGTAACATGATGAGGTTGATGAGGTTGAAGAATACATGGAAAGGGATCTGAGATCATTCCTTCATACAGAATCTCTCCAGATCCTTCAAATTTTGAGGTCCACGCTGGTGGACTCTCCTCTTCAGTTCACCCCACAGGTTTTATATGGGTTACAAGTCAGGGGACTGGGATGGACAAGGCAGGACCTTGATTTTGTGGTCAGTAAACCATTTCTGTGCTGATTTTGATGTATGTTTTGGATCATTGTCCTGCTGGAAGATCCAATCATAACCCATTTTAAGCGTTCTGGCAGAGGTATGTATCCTAACAAAATGTCCAGGTCCTCTGGCAGAAAAACAGCGCCAAAACATTAAAGAGCCAGCACCATATTTAACCATAGGCATGAGGTACTTTTACATATGGCTACCTCTCTGAGTGCACGAAATCCACCTCTGGTGTTTATTACCAAAAAGTTCTATTTTGGTTTCATCTGACCATAGAACGCGATCCCATTTGAAGGTCCAGTAGTGTCTGGCAAACTCGAGTTAGTTTTTGGATGAGAGTAGAGGCTTTTTTCTTGAAACCCTTCCAAACAACTTGTGGTGATGTAGGGGACTTCGGATTGTAGTTTTGTAGACTTTCTGACCCCAAGACACAACTAACGTCTGCAATTCTCCAGCTGTGATCCTTGGAGATTTTGTGGCCACTCGAACCGTCCTCTTCACAGAGCGTTGAGACGATTCAGACACATGTCCAATTCCAGGTTGATTCATAACATTTCCAGTTGACTGGAACTTCTTAATTATTACCCTGATGGTGGAAATGGGCATTTTCAATGCTTCTGCTATTTTCTTATAGCCACTTCCCATTTTGAGAAGCTCAACAACCTTTTGAGGAACATCACAGCTATATTCAGTGGTCTTACCCATTGTTATGAATAACTAAGGGAATTTGGCCTATGTGTACCCCTGTGAAACAGGAAGTCATGGTTCCTAGTCACCCAGATGTCATTAAAAAAAAAGGAAAATATCAATGGGAATATACTTCAAATATATTTTTCTGGGGTGCCAATAATTGTTGCATACCTATATTTAACAAAGATATATTTTTGGATAAACCTGTGTTGTGTTTGCAGTTGTTTGATATCCATGAGAGCAGAGTATTTTTGTGAATTTTTAAAATAAAATATCAAAAGGTTAAACAATAAAGACAATTTTTCACAGCCTTCTTTGCTCATATTTATCAAGGGTGCCTGTATTAGTGGAGGGCAGTGTATATAAAAAGATTTATCAATACAGTGCATTACATTGGCCTGTTATTATTGGACATATTACATTTACACTGTAAACACCCCCCAGTCTGACCCCCTAGTATGCGAATTTTAATGCGTATCCAATCAAGTGTTGGCTAAAACCAATATTTAATCCTCTTTTTTTCCAGGCTGAGTTTTCCGAGATCAACGTGGCATCCACCGTCAGCACCGGCTGTGTGGTCGATATGCAGGTTGCACGAGGTGGCACCAAAGTTGTCAGGTAAGCACTCAGTTTGAACCATGCAAACATCTCGAGGAAAGTTTGCAAGGTTAGCTGTTGTATTTCATACTGTGGGACGGTTATTACTGGGAGGTTTCATCATCAAGATGCCATCTATCGTTTAGAGTTTAGCTCATAATTGGTTAACTTAATAACCTAATCTGGTGTTTATTGTGGAGGGCCAGCAGTCTATCACTGCATACTCTACACCATGACTGATTGCTTATCTTTTTAGCAGATATATTCAAAATATATCTGGGGTGCAGTTGAGGGGTGAGATGGAAAATACCAAAGAATAAATATTTAAATGACTGTATCAGACCTGTTCCAAGCGCCACATGTTAACACAAAAATACCTCAAAAGAGCAGACTTTTCTTCTTTTTTTTCCCCCTAATAAAAATAGCACATGAGCCAATCAGCATATGAATCTGGAATGATTGACAGTTGCATTACCTTAACTGACACCCCTTGGAAGCCCCGCCCCTCATGAGGCATGAGACGATGGCAAAAACGGGTCATGCGACCAGCAAACAGACTTAACGGGGCAAAAACCAGAATCCAAAAAAACGGAAAGCAGAATTAGATCATAATGTGGTTAGCACGTTTGCCTCGCACCTCTGAGGTTGGGGGTTCATATTCTCCCCGTGCTTTAGGGCTTTCCTCCGGTTCGTCCGGTTTCCTCCCTCAGTCCAATGACATGCGTTGTAGTCTGATTTTCATGTCCAAATTGTTCGTAGTGTGTGTGTAATTGTGCCCTGTGATGGGTTAGGACTAGAGCTGCACCGATGTATAATCGGTATCGGTCGATAAAGGCAATTGTTCACGCTATCGGCCGATAGTCTAAAAACAAGTGAGTGCTTTTTCACCGGACGCTGCAGCAGTGAAGCGGGAGTTTCGGCGTCAAGTCTAATTTATTTATTTTTTTACCACGCTGCTCAAGCTGCTCGCGCTGAATTAAAGGGTTGTAATAATGTTATTTCCCACCTCGTTTGATGTAAAAAATAAATAAATAAAAATCTGTCAGAACATGTAAAACTCATAAAAATATACTTTAACTGTACAGATACAGGCCTGAGTGGCTATTGGGTCTGTTTTAATGTAGTGAACTTCAAACATTCTTGCAGAATTTTGGACTGAAATTGCAGTACAGCAACAACAGCAGACAATAGTGAGCTTAGCCCTTTACTGCATGGTGTTGCCATATGGCAACAATTACTTTATCTCTAATTTTTTGATAGGCAATAATACAAAACTGCTATTTTCCTATGTAAGTGGAAAAGGGTGGCTTTAACTTTGATATAACAAAAAGAATGCACATTTCACATTATCAGGAAGTGCAGTTGGCACTTACTTTTTTGCAATCACATGGCATGGTGAAGGACATTATCGTAGGGCTCTCAAAATTTAAACAAAATATCTGAGATAAGTTTACATGAGATATGTTGCATGAGATATGGCAACCACATGCGATAATGGAACTGTGGTATGTGCATTCATGAATTGAAACAGGCCTACGTAGCAAAAAAGACACATAGCTTCTCTAATAGTATGTTTACATGTTTTCAAGTTCAAAGTAAGAAAAACTGTTGTAATTTCAGACCTTGTAATTGCACCTTATTTTCTCAATTTTATGTTTTGAGAGAAAGAATTAAATTTGTCCCCCCCCCCCCAAAAAAAAAATTATAACATTTTTTACATATATTTTTCTTTTACCTGAACTAATTCAAGTAATGAAAATCAATAAAAAAAAATTTTAATAAATTTAATGTAAATGTAATCATTCATGCAGTACAGGGTTAGTAACAAGCTAGCCATCAGACACTAGCAAGTAGTGTTAGCAACAAGCTAGACAGCTAACGTTAACTATAATATTGATGATTACCTTCTCAAAACAATGATTAGTATGGTCAGTGTTATAGCGTTAACCAAGTACTGTGTCGGTGTATTAGCTGATCTAAAGCCAATACAGCTATAAACTAATGTTAAAGTAGAAAAGGGGAACTTTACACTCTTCACAGTGGGAGCAGCCATGTTGATTTGACGTCACTCCGTAAATGTGGAAGGAACTGGTAATTGAGAAGACTATGCCAAGTTGAGGGAGGGTTTTTTTGTTTTTTTGTGAATTTTACCAGTTGTAAGTCGGGATTTAGAAATTGCAACTTTGCGTAAAAGGCAGCATTAGTAATGAGATGATCTTGCAAGTATGCTTACTGGCTACAGGAAACGTCTGTTGGGTCAGTTGCAATATTAGTTAAATGGACTGTTAACAGGCCTCTTATAAGGTCTCAGTAGGCTTTTCTTTGGCATGTTTAGTGACAAAAGCTAGAGGTCTTTTTTTTTTCTTTCTTCTTTTCCTTTCTCCCTCTCCCTTTTCCGCCCCCCCTCCTCCCCTCCCCACCCCCCCCCCCTCTCTCTCTTTTTTTTTTTTTTTTTTTTTTTTTTTTTTTTTTTTTTTTTTTTTTTCTTTTTCTTTTTTTTTTTTCCTCTTTTTTTTTTCCGCGTCTCCCCTCCCTTCCCCCTTCTCCCCCTCCCCTTTTTTTTTTTCTTTCCCTCTTCCCCTCCCCTTCCCCCCCCCCCCCCCCCCCCTCTTTTTCTCCCCCCCCCCCCCTCCTTCTCCTCCCTTTTTCCCCTCCCTCCCCCTTTTTTTTTTCCCTCCCTCCTTTTTTTTTTCCTCCCCTCCCCCCTCTTCCTTTTTTTTTCCTTTTCCTCTTTTTTTTTTTTCTTTTTTCTCTTTTCTCTTTTTTTCTTTTCCCTCTCATCACTGCCCCCCCCCTCTCCCCCCCCCCCCCCCCCCCCTCCCCCCCCCCCCCCCCCCCCCCCCCCCCCCCCCCCCCTTCTTTTTCCCCCCCCCTTTCTTTTCTTTCCCCCCCCCTCTCTCTTTTTCACCCCCTCTCCCCTTTCCTCTGCCCCCCCCCCCCCTTCTCCCCTTTTTTTCCCCCCTTTCCCCCCCCCTCTCTCCCCTTCTCTTCCCCCCCCCCTCTTCCTTGTCCCCCCCTCTTTGTATCCCCCCCCCCTTTTTGCCCTTTCTCTCCCCCCCCCCCCCCTTTTCTCTCTTTCTTCCCCCTCTTTCCCCCTCCTTTTCCTTCTTTTTTTTTTTTTCCCCTTTTTTTTTTTTCGCTTTTCTTTTCCCCCTATCCCTTTTCCCCCCCCCCCCACCCCCCCCCCCTCACACCCCCCCCACCAACAAAACCCTCTCCCCCCCCCCCCCCCCCCCCCCCCCCCCCCCCCCCCCCCCCCCCCCCCCCCCCCCCCCCCCCCCTAACACCCCCCCCCCCACCCCCCCCACCCCACACCCCCCCCCCCCCCCCCTCCCCCCCCCTCACCCCCCAACCTCTCCCTCCCCCCCCCCCCCTCCCCCCCCCCCCCCACCCCCCCCCTCCCCCTCCCCCCCCCCCCCCCTCCCCCCCCCCCCCCTCTCCCCCCCCCATTCCCCCCCTCTTTTTTCCCCCCCTCCCCCCCCCCTCTCCCCCCCCCTCCCTTTTCCCTCCCCCCCCCCTCTCTCTCCCCCCCCCTTTTCTCCCCTCCCCCACCCCCCCCTTCTCTTTCCCCTTCCCCTACATCAAAAATATTTCCCTCCCCCCCCCCCCCTTATCCACACCACCCCAAACAACACACCCCCCCTACAATGCACACCAAGCTGTCCAGGTGAGTGGGCGCTTCATGGCCCTCTCTTGGTTGGTGAGAATGCGTTCTGGCTTAAGCTATCAGGTCTCCCCAAAACAAGAAGCTGTGCATCGCAGGTTTGGACCTGAATTGAATAACCATGCATGCATTCTCTCCCTAATGAATTGCCTCTCACAGTTCAAGGAGGGGGTGATGGTACAATATCGCACATGACTACAGGGCCTTATGGCAGCAAATATTCAGGTTTGCCTCTGGGCATTCTGAGAATGAGGGCATTCATGAAATGGGTTTTATCACTCCAACTTTACACAACCTCGGCCGCTCCGTGACGGTGACGTGCTCGTGATCAGCGGCCCTGCAACACTGGTGGAATGTGGAGTTTTACGCTCATGGCACTCCCCTCGGGGAAGTGGTGACGACAGATGCGTCCTCAAAAGGGTGAGGTGCCACCCAGAAGGGCAGAACTGTGACTGGCATGTTGGCAAATGAACTCCACTCAGCCCACATAATCAATTAAGAGCTCATTACAGTATGGAAGGCTCTGGAACCTCTCCTGCCTTGCCTCCAGAGGCATCATGTACTGGTACGCTGTGACAATACCACGGGTGTAGCACACATCAGTTGCCAAGGAGGCGTGCACACCTCCAAGCTTCATGCTCTAGCTAATAGGCTTTTAGTGTAGAACACTTTCTGTTGTTATGTGCAACCCATGTCCCGGGCATTTTGAACAGGGGTGCAGACCTCTTGTCGAGGGGGAACCTACTCTACGGAGACTGGTGCCTCCACCTGCAAGTAACGGACTTATTGTGGGAGAGATTCAGCTGGGATTCCGTAGATCTCTTTGCGTCGTGCAAAAACACTCATTGTCCTATGTTCTCACTAAAGGACAGGGATGGACGCACTGACCCAGCATGCTGCTCTACGCTTTCCCTTCCCTGTGCTTGAGATTTTATGTTTTTTGGAAGACCTTATGGATGGTGGTAAATCCTTTTCTACTATTAAGGTCTACCAAGTGGCTATTGCTACATGCCATGTTTGGTTTGATGGTATGGCAGTGGGTCAACATCCCCTCTTTCACTGGTTCATGAAGGGTGCACATCGCTCACTAGAAGAGCTGTTCCGGGGTGAGATCTCTCCATGGTGCTGGAGGCTCTCTCCCAACAGTCTTTTGAGCCCCTGGGGGACATTTCCTCTAAGCTTCTGTCCTTGAAGACAGCTTTACTCCTGGCCCTGGCTTCTACCAAAAGTGCCATTAATTTACATTCACTTTCTGTTCATTCCTCTAATGTCTCTCTCAGTAGAGATAAGGTTTTTCTTAGACCCAACCCATCCTTTATGCTTAAATGCTTCCCAGCATTCACCTGTGAGGTGATTGAGCTTTCTGCTTTTCATCCTCCTCCATTCTCCTCTGGTCTACCTGGATAGGACTAGCCTTTTCAGGAGGAGTGACTAGCTCTTCATTTTCCAAACCCTCCTCCCCCACCCGCACAAACAGAACCCCATGTCTAAGCAATGGCTATCCCATTGGCTTGTGGAAGCTATTACTTTGGCATATGAATCGAAGGGAGTGCAGCCTCCAGGGACCTAAGAGCACACTCTACTGGGGCGTGGCCACCTCGTGGGCTCTGTTTGGGGAGTCTCATTGCAGGACATCTGTTTTTCTGAAAGCGTGCATATAATTTATACATTCAAGTAAGGGGCGTGCCCTTACCTGGCATTGGACACATGCTCCTGTCTGTCACAGCCAGACTTGGTGCAATCGGATCCATCCCATAGATGGATCTCTCCACTCTATATTTCTGAGAACTGGGGTTGCGGACAGTATGACAGATATGACAATTACAATTTTCTTTATATGTAGTGTTATGCTGGTCTATCCAATGATTTTGTGTGTTTTATACGAGTTGAAGGAGTTGTGTTTTCCAGGTTTCAGCTGATTTATTGAGGGCTGCTATGGAAAAGGAGCATGAAATAAGAGCGTATTTAGTCCTTGGAATGCCTTCAGCTCTGTTTTCCACACCAGTCAGTCAGCTCATAGCTCAGCTTGCAGGGTCATGTGCCAGTGTGCTGGGAATGCCACAGCTAAACCACTCAGTTAAACCCATTTAAATCCAGTTTCATTTCTGCCCTCCATCTTCTAGTGCTCACAGAATCAACCACAACCAATTCACAGTCTCTGGCACTGTTTTTATCATTACAGCAGTTAAGATTAATCAGTAAGAGTGAAAGGGAAGCTCGACTGAGTGCATCCTCTGTCCAGTCGTGCCTTGTGACAATTTGAAGACAGTAAATCTTTGTAATGATCACCTTAATGAGAAACACAGAGCATCACTGGATAACGTTTTATCCGTTATCGTGATGGTAGATGCCAGTGGAAGACTCACTAATGAGTCTTCATTGTTCACACTGAAAGCTAAATCAGTGTTGCTTTGAGGTTTGTGTTAGGTCTGAATTTCTAGGCATTTCATATTAACATTCTTGTTGGTTTTGCATGGCAGCAGCCCCTGTCTTTATCCCACTTCGTACATGCTGATTACAGAACCAGACCTGCTTATTTTTGCAGACTTTTAACACTTCTGGTTTGTAACGGTCCTTTTGCACCACACTTTGCATTATATTACAGAAAACAAACCTGTTAACCTCTCTGCTGTCACTGTTTTTGTTAGTAGGTGACTCAATTTCTTACATTTATTTAAAATTCTTAGACCAATGGTCTGAATTATACTAATGGCTCTGTAATATATATATATATATATATATATATATATATATATATATATATATATATATATATATATATATATATATATATATTTCATTTGTTGTTTTTTTATTAGAAATTACAACCCAAATTTCTTATATTTGTTCTTACAGTCCTTATCCGGAAATCTTTCCCTTGATTTGAAGGGCTTTAATCCAAATCAGCAAATCAGCAAATCTGCAACGCTACAAATAATACAAATCAACTTGGAGCTAATGTGTTCTGCTGGTGGAATGTTCAGGAATTAAAAAGCTCTATGACTCCATTAAATACAGAAAGGGTTGTCTAAAAAAGTTTGCTTGTGTTTCCTCAGTTATAACTCACTTTGGATCAAAGCGTCTGCTAAATGAATAAATGTAAATGTAAAATTTGAGAACCCCTGTCATGGACGAAATACAGCATTTTCAAGTTTGTCCAAATCCCAAATGGCGTCCTATTCACTGTGTATACTACCTAAATAGAGCAGGACCTAATGTGGCTTTAGAATGTAGACTATTTAGTGCAGTATATCCCTGACGAATTCAACCATGGCAACCGCAGCATCTCCTTTTATGTTTGCTGGCTTTTTATCAACAAAATTAACTCCAGCAAGTTGAACTGACTCAAGCATGTATACTTGTAATGCTTTATGACTCCATGTGTGTACCACATACCAAAACTAGCTCGGTGCCTGAATATCCTGGAATGTCTGTGTTTTCCATTTGATTTCTTCTTTCTCCACCTGCAGCTTTTTTTTCTCCCCCTGCCACATGTGTCAAGGGTTAAGGTAAAAATGGCATTAAAAAGTGTGAAGAATTTAAAGAAGACAATGTAATATTGTTTCAGTACAGAGGTCTGCAGATGTGTGGGTGTGTGTTTGGGCATGTTTTATATCTTGGTGGGGACCAAGATATAAATGTCTGCACAAGGATAGGAATATCTGACAGTTTTGCCCTGGAGGGGACATTTGATTGGTCCACATGACCAATAACAAAAACTGCAGCTTTTATTTGAAAACCTAATAGAGCCAAAATGTTTCATTTTGGTTACCGAGGTTACGGTTAGGGTTAGATTTTAGGTGCAACATAGCATTAATGAGCTGCATTAATAGTTCTGTCAATGGAAGGTCGTGACAAGGATACTGAGACAGGCAAATGTGTGCGTGTTATGTGTGTGTGTATGTGTGTGTTGGGGATAATGCAGATCCTGGCAATTTGCACTTGGTAATAAAGCTCTGCATACTTCTGGGACTCTTTCACCCAGTTGGTGAGCTGGATATGTAGCACTGAGTTCATCCCCACTGAAGCCTTCCAAAAATAGGCTGTGTGTTTACCACTGGCTCAGCCCATTACAACCCTCCAAGCTTCACACGTTCTCCCCTTTAACTTTATTTTTACTCCACTGTTTGTGATAAACTTTTTTTTTTTTTTTCTCAATCTTTTACTGTGCCAGCTTTGCGGATTGAGAGTACAAATTCCTGTCAAATGCCAGTAGGACATACAGTCACAATGCTCTCCTTTTAGTTTGTCCCTGTATGTCACATCCTGGAGTACATTTTGAACAGAAGCAGTGACGCTTTGGGATTTCTCTTTCAGTGTACAAAAGAGTAAATATTCTATACATAAAGATGTTTAAATATTTAGGAAACAAAGCATTACTGTCAAACAGTTCTCTCTCAGGAATATGGGAAAGGTCTACAATGGGGGGAAATGGACAATGTTTTAAAGGAAGTTACTACGTTAGTAATGATTTGAGTCTTACTGACTGAGGTTTTTGTGACTTTACTTTCAATTTATTATTCACTTATTAATCTGATCAAGGTAACTGATCAAGGCGGAAGAATAGTGGTTAAGATGTTGGACTACTGATCAGAAGGTCGTGAGTACAAATCCAAGCGCTGCCACTACTGGGCCTTTAACCCGCAACTGCTCAGCTGTATAAATGAGATAAATGTAAGTCGCTTTGGATGAGGGCATCTGCATGTAAATGGGAATTTACATGGGAGTTTAAGGGTTAAACAACTAATGTTGATTCTCAACACAGCAGTCTAAAAAGTTCTTTATTCTGGACACTAGATTTTCAGTTCAGGTGTGTTTGGGTGAAACAACATTCATGTCGGCCCACGGCATTCTCTTTGCACTGTAGGATTGATCTTAATCAAACTCTGTATGTAATACATCCAGTTTGTGTCATCCAACAACACTTTGTATTGAGGCATATGAGTTTGTGATGATTAGATAGATATGTCATAGAAATTGGATCTAAAACACAGAAAATCAGCTTTCCATTCTTTGCAGTTACTCCTTCCTCAACTATGATTGAATAGTGGAGTTCCTTGTAAACCCATCCATCCATTTTCTGTACCGCTTATCATACACAGGTTTGCGGGGAGCCTGGAGCCTATCCCAGGGGATTTGGGGCACAAGGCGGGGGACATCATGGACGAGGTGCCAACCCATTGCAAGGCACAATCGCACACGCACTCACACCCATTCACACACTATAGACAATTCAGGGATGCCAGTCAGACTACAGCATACGTCTTAGGATTAGGGGTAACGAGCGAAAACTCCAGAAGCACTGGGAACATGCGAGCTACATGCACACAGGTCAAGGGCGGGAATCAATCCACCAACCCCGGAGGTTCAAAGCAAGCATGCTAACCACTGTAGCCACTTTAAACTGCCCCAACCACCTCCCCCACCCAACAATCAGCCATCAGCCAAAATGATGAGTGATAGTGCCATGATGGATATCATCTGTGCTGATCAGTTCCGACCATGCAGTCACTCTGGAGCAACTTTCATCACAGGTCCTGTAAACAATTGAGACAAGGCGGGAATACACCCTGGGATGGGAGCACCTTCCCATTCCAGGGCATCACACCACAGGACACACCGATTTGCACCTTCACACCAAGGGGCAATTTAGAGTGGAGAGTTCACCTGCCAGTATGTTCTTGAGAACAGATTCAAGGGGGAACCTGCAGGAGACCCATGCAAACACAGGAAGTGCATGCAAAACTTTACGTTAACCCTGGAACCACAAGATGGCCATCAGCATGTTTTAAAACAACAGATGTTGAATCATAGTAATATATACATACATATATATATATTTTATAACATTGAATAAATAACATTGAATGTCTGTCATTACAGTCTGTGTGAGTTAACATGATGGGCATGGGTGCTTATTTACTTGATTGGTAGCACGGGTGTTTTGCCTTGATTATATCATTTGAAAAGTTTTAGGGTGGGAAGGTATGCAGGAGCGCTGAGAAGCAATTCATTTCATTTTGTGCTGTGTTTATCAAGATTCAATTTTGGCCAGCTTTGAAGCCAGTGGAAAACAATGGCATGACGTAAAAATCTCAAGAAACTGATAATTAAGTAGATGTCACCAGCTATATACTTTGTTATTGTCCCATGATGTCCACATGAGGGTAAAAATGACCTGTGTCACTATGTGATGAAGGCATTGTGTTTTCATTGGTGTCCGTCTGTGTGTCTGTCCGAGATTCTCAGTAGTGTGTTACAGTATCTCAGGAATGAGTCATAGAAGGTTTGGAGGACTTATATGGAATTTCATTGTAGCTACCAATTGGCAGATAAACTGATTAGATTTGGCGAATTGATCCAAACAGGTTCAAGGTCACAGCAAGGTCAATGTCTGAAATAGTTTTTTCTTCAATAGCTTCCTTCTTGTTTGTCCTACAGAGATGTTACTTACACCTTCACATTTAGGGATCAATGCACATCTAAGAGGTTTGCCATCTGACCAATACAGAATACAAATTTGTGACAAGGAATATTACACTTCTATGCACTTCTTATCTTTTGTTGTGACACCACCACCCTCAGACTTCAGCCCAAATTTGCATACTGGTAGGGTAAAAAAACAAAAACAAAAAAAAAAACACCAGGGGTTCGTGCGTAATAATGGTGCTTGATGACACTGTGTCCTTGTTTATTTTATAGGTCCTTCAAGCCAGATTTCATCCTGATTCGCCAGCATGCCTACAGCATGACCCCGGGAGAAGACTTCAGAAGCCTTGTGATTGGTCTGCAGTATGGCAGTGTGCCAAGCATCAACTCCCTGCACGCCATCTACAACTTCTGTAGCAAGCCCTGGGTTGTAAGTGACTCCTTTTGTGCTCTAAGTGTTATTAAGCAGTTCAATGGTAAAATCTTAAATTGGTAGTTTTAAGACGCCTGTTCAATTCAGTGCTATCAGTCCTATACCTATGTGATGGCAGCTGGGCTAACAGTCTAACAAACAATAATAGCAACACATATCCAAGAAGATTAATGAGCTGGAAATAGCAGCCCTGCTGGAAAAAAAAACAGGAATAGAAACCCTCATGGAATTTGTAATGGTTTTAATGGAAACTGTAATAGTCTCTGAGGTTCTCTACTGATAATTGGTTGCCTTCTATTGGTGGCATGTTATGTCTAGTGGATAATATTAAGGACTAATAATGGGCATGGTTTTAATGGATAGCTGATGATTTGTAATGGTATTTTTTAGTGGAAACCATTAGAATTTCTGTGATGGTTACTATTGGGTTGTTGTTTTTTTTGGAGCAGGGAGCAAGCAGATATTGATCTTTAGATAACAATATATTCAGTATCTCACAAAAGTGAGTACACCCCTCACATTTGTGTAAATATTTGATGATATCTTTTCATGTGACAACACTGAAGAAATGACACTTTGTTACAATGTAAAGTAGTGAGTGTACAGCTTGTGTAACAGTGTAAATTTGCTGTCCCCTCAAAATAACTCAACACACAGCCATTAATGTCTAAACCGCTGGCAACAAAAGTGAGTACACCCCTAAGTGAAAATGTCTCAAATTGTCAATATTTTGTGGGGCCACCATTATTTTCCAGCGCTGCCTTAACCCTCTTGGGTATGGAGTTCACCAGAGCTTCACAGGTTGCCACTGAAGTCCTTCTTCCACCCTTCCCTTATAAAAACACACCCCGGGGTTTTTTTTTTTTTTTTCCCCCCCCCCCCCCCCTTTTCTCCCCCCCCCCCCAGCTCCTTTTTTTTTTTTTTTTGAGACAAGAAAGACAAACCCACCCCATCCCCCCCCCCCTTTTTTACCAAAATAATAAAGTGGGTGGTTTGTTTGTGTTTTTTGTTTTTTTTTTTTTTTTTATATTTTTTTTTCTTATTTTTTTTATTTTATATTTATTATTATATTTTTTTTTTTTATATTTTACTTTAATAATAAATACAACCACCACACACACACCAACACACAAAAAAAAACACACAAAAAAACAAAAACAAAAAAAAAAACTGTACAATGACATACGGAGCTGGTGGAGAAAAAAAAAAAAAAAAAAAAAAAAAAAAAAAAAAAAAAAAAAAAAAAAAAAAAAAAAAAAAAAAAAAAAAAAAAAAAAAAAAAAAAAAAAAAAAAAAAAAAAAAAAAAAAAAAAAAAAAAAAAAAAAAAAAAAAAAAAAAAAAAAAAAAAAAAAAAAAAAAAAAAAAAAAAAAAAAAAAATTTGTATCATCCTCACCTGGTTGCCGTCACACACGCTCGACACCATCTGAACCAAATAAGTTTATCTTGGTCTCATCAGACCACAGGACATGGTTACAGTAATCCATGTCCTTAGTCTGCTTGTCTTCAGCAAACTGTTTGAGGACTTTCTTGTGCATCATCTTTAGAAGAGGCTTCCTTCTGGGACGACAGCCATGCAGACCAATTTGATGCAGTATGCGGCGTCTGGTCTGAGCACTGACAGGCTGACCCCCCACCCCTTCAACCTCTGCAGAAATGCTTGCAGCACTCATACGTCTATTTCCCAAACACAACCTCTGGATATGACGCTGAGCACGTACACTTCTTTGGTCAACCATGGCGAGGCCTGTTCTGAGTGGAACCTGTCCTGTTAAACCGCTGTATGGTCTTGACCACCATGCTGCAGCTCAGTGTCAGGGTCTTGGCAATCTTCTTATAGCCTAGGTCATCATAATGTAGAGCAACTATTATTTTTTCAGTTCCTCAGAGAGTTCTTTGCCATGAGGTGCCATGTTGAAGTTCCAGTGACCAGTATGAGGGAGTGTGAGAGCGATGACACCAAATTTAACACACCTGCTCCCCATTCACACCTGAGACACTTCTAACACTAACAAGTCACATGACACCGGGGAGGGAAAATGGCTAATTGGGCACAATTTGGACATTTTCACTTAGGGGTGTACTCACTTTTGCTGCCAGCGGTTTAGACATTAATGTCTGTGTGTTGAGTTATTTTGATTGGACAGTAAATTTACACTGTTACACAAGCTGTACACTCACTACTTTACATTGTAGCAAAGTGTCATTTCTTCAGTGTCGTCACATGAAAAGCTATCATCAAATATTTACACAAATGTGAGGGGTGTACTCAATTTTGTGAGATACTGTAGCTATAGAGATTGATCTATCCTGATACTTTTTTGTTTTGGTCTAGCAAAAGTGACAGACAGATTTTAAACAGAATTTATTTGAAAAATATTATGAACTACATTTACTTAAAGACAGCAGATGAGTGCTCTGTACACTTATCATTTAAACTATGAGCACGTTTCCTTTACAGAACAGCAAATCAGATTAAAAACACTGAAAAAAGGCATAAGAAAAATGAGGGTGAAAGCCTTATTGTTAAATTAGGACATCGTATCATTGTATCAGTCTTCATTTCTATTCATTTTTTTAAAATATTATTTTCCTCTCCCTGATTTCTCACACTTAAAGGCATGTGCTTGTGTTAAAAGGCGATCGTCTAGATGCTATTGAAAAACCTCATCTCCGACGATTCCACTTAGAGGCTGTACGTAGATCATTTTAAGAACCTGAATGTTGAGCAGGTGCTGAAACCACCTCTGAACGTGCGTAACCTTCCCTACGTAAATACTGATCTCAGTTTTGAACTTATGTCGCACTTAAGACCCTGAATACATTTCTTCATACGGTATGTTAATGTTTGTGTGGAAAGTTCCAGCAATTCTGGAAAGTTTGCGAGGGCTTCGTATACAGATGCACCATAATTCGCGGTTTTGTACTAATAACTTTTTTTTTTTTTAAATGTGTGTGTGTTTTTGTCTACAGTTTGCTCATATGATCAAACTCTACCATGACTTGGGTCCAGAGAAATTCCCACTGAATGAGCAAACTTTCTTCCCCAACCACACACAGATGGTGAGTCTCCACATCTATTTATTATGCTACTCAGCGGAATCCCAATCCAGCTACGGTTCCTGATAACACCATAGACAGATATTCATGATTTTTATGATCAAAGTCCGGAGTGATAAATCGATGGAGCTAAAAGCATAGGGAAAGATGATGGTTTTACTCCGTGTGTGTGTGTGTGTGTGTGTGAGCTATGAGTTCTTAGCATTGATTCATACGCAAGTCAGACCATACAAGAACAAACTTGATTTGTTTATTTAGACGTAGAATCTGATATAATATACATACACTCTGCCCAAATTTAGGCAGGCATTCGGTTTTTTTTTTATTTATTTAAAGTATAAACATACATTTTGTTAAATAGGACATGTTCACAAATGCAATTTTCATTAAATCTTTATTATAAAAATATAAAAAGAGAAATTAAAAATCATAACATTTCTGTAAGCTCCTACAAGAAAGACATTTCCCCTTACAAATCAGTGTACACACACACACACACACACACAGTACATAAAAAAACATCTTGAACGTTCTATTAATTATATTCAAGGTATGATTGACTGCAAGGTGTGTAAAACAGACAGTATTTTACACAAGCATAAAGTGGAGACTAAGACGCCTCGGGTTTTTCCCGATATGGCGAATTATTCGAATAAATACGGTGTATTTTGTCACGACAAACAGTGTCATAAGTATGTTTGTTAACAGTACAATTAGTTAAAGAAATCTTGAGAACTGTTTATCTGCTCCAATTGGTTTGTGATGGAGGCTATACTCCTGTACAGGTCTTAATCGAACACGATTTACAGTAAACGTTCGTCGGAAATGCCCAACTGATGACTGAATTGTTTCCGCCATTTCATCTACCCGAGACGTCCTAGTCTCAAACAGAGGAATGAGCTGAAGATATTGTCAATACTGTGAATATGAAAAAAGACAAAACAAGAACTTAGTAACGGGAAAAAAAAACAACAATATTTGCATCTGTCCATTTCAAATAGGTCAATATCTTTATAGAAATATTTTATCCATAACTAATACCAAAACTAAAACCTCTGTTTGTATGGTGACGCTTTAAAAATTAAAAAAAAAAAACGTTTGTTAGTACCAGCCAGCTCATTCTTCAGCAGAGAAGTACCATCAAATTAACACTAATAAACATCACCACAATCGTACAAATGCAGTACTTTTTTTTTTTTTTCCCCCCTCCAGAAAACGCCAAGTAACTCCTGGCACACGCTTGACTTTTGGTTCTGGGATTTGCACAGGATTTTGTAGCCTTTTCTTGTAACACACTATGGGGCAGTTTCTCAGTCCAGATTAAGTTCAATCATGAATACAAATCAGTGCAGGCAGAGAGCGGATTCTGCGTCGACCGTTAGATAACGTCGATCTGGAGCGCTACACGTATTGACGTTCGCGAAAGCGCAACAGAGGTTTTAGTCGGGGTCATCGTTTCTTAGCTTATACCATAAAGAGCGAGGGAAACGAACGGAAAAATAAACGAAATGGCTCTGTTCAAGAAAATAACTGTTTCCCACAACGTCTGCTATGCGTTTGTTTGTCGAGTTGTAAAAAATATACATTATAACTCTGTTATTATTCAGGACTATTCAAACCAATCAACTTTGAATGCAGAAGATTATATTAGGAAAGTTGAACAACTACAGCACAAAGTAGGAGGCAGGCAAAAAAAAAAAAAAAAAAAAAAAGCATCACTTACTTATAAATAGATATTATACAGCATACATGGTGGATCTATACAGTTATTCATATCATTCTAAATAATATAAAATAACACTTAACCGCTTCATCAAGGAGGACCAGTATTGCTTTCATAAAGTATTACGTCAGACACGGTCCTCTGACTGGATTGAACTGCGAGCGTGATACTGTATCATCATGGCGTATCATCTCTACACGTGCCGTGTTAAGTGATGCTGTGTCTGTCTGGCACCCGACCTTTTCGCAGGAACACTTATTGCTTTATATGCGGCGTGATGGAAGGTTACAAATGTTTGAATCGGTAACGAGGCAGCGGTTTAGAAAGCTTGTTTAGTGCATTCTCAAAAGAACCAAACGGCGCGAGGCAAGAGACCGCCAAAGACGACTAAAACAAACAAACAAAAACATTCTACAATTCGGTTAGTTGTTTTCATCTGAATATCATTTAAACACGAGATGGGAATACGGTGTCATAGTAATAGGAGTGGATCGCTATGAATAATAATAATTTTTCATGACTTGAGATGATCGTTATGGGCGTTTCTCTCTATACACGTCGGACATCACGCTTTTGGCTGTACTTAGGACACAAATTCTAATTACTCGTTCTGAAACCAGTTTTTTTTTTTTTTATACCCGGATTCATTTCTTGTCTCTCCCACCGACGGCTCCTTTGATTGCATGAACTGCTCAGCGTGCGTCTCCGTGGACAGCAGAGCTGCATGTCGACTGGGCCGCAGCGTAAATATAGTATGCATTAAAACACAGGTATCGTTTACCTCTAAAGTGCTACCACAGGCATCAAGGAAATTGTCATTCGGCACGATCTGAATCATTTCCTTATTTCCTGTATATTCTGGAAACAAGGAAGGGAAACTTTTGAGTGGAAAAAAAAAAACTAAAAAAAAAAAAAAAAAAAACAATGATTGGTTTGATGGGTAATGGGGGAAAAAAATAGATTAAAAAAAAAAAAAAAGAAGAAAAGAAGAAGGAAAAAAACAAAAACAAAAACCAAAGACTTGGGTTATTTCAGGGATCCGTGGTGTTCATGTTGGTTTTGTCGCGAGAGGTCATGCCCCGGTACCAGCTGCAGTAGCCCTCTTTCTGCTGGATGCAGGCGTAGTGCCGTGACTGGTAGCCAGGATAGCCGAAGTGTGACAACATGTCCGTCCACAGGCACTCGTTCTTTGAGGTCACGAAGCAGGGCAAATAGTGGCAAGGCTTAATCTATAAACAGGAAGGAGAAGGAGTGTACACTTAGATTAGATGTGGAAAAGAAAAATCGGGAAAAGAGTAGATCGACAAACTAAATGACACTTTTTTTTTTTTATTTTTATGATCATCGTTTTATAAACCCGTTGTGCTGAAGTGTTTACCACAAGTGTGTTTGTGTGCTTGAAGGTCTTGTACCGTTTCTCAGTATTGCAAGGAGTCTACATTAAGGGACACATGAAAATCACTAGCGATTTAATGGTTTATAAAGCGAATACAAGGTAATTAATCCCTGTAATATGTCCCGTCCCGTCCCCAAAACTGCGGGATGAATCCAAAACACAAATTAGTACTTGTTATTTAGGATGGTAGTAAATCAGGGCCTCCCAGGTTTGGATTTTTAAGCAGAAGTACGGCGCAGTAGGCGTCCGGAGAGATTCAATACCTTGAACGGTTGTCGAAAAAATTCTGATTAGTAAATGAGACCCTTTGAATAGATGCAGCTCTAAAATGTAGCAGTGTGCCAAGTGAGATATTTCAGGAACTAGCAGGGATAGTAATTATGGTCCAGTTTAGCGCTTGTTTATAACATTTCCTTCCTACACGCTACGACAACTAAATTTCCCCCATGTACACTCAAATCTTGGTTTCCCCAACCTTCATTCAAATGTGTTTGTGTTTGTGTTACTCCTACTACCAGCACCACAGCCAGCCCTGTAGATGGTATGTGTACTATTGGCATGGAACCACTAATTAAATCAAATTGCTTAATTGTTTTTGCAGGCTCTTTGCCCAAGCCACTCTTTTCCACTGGGTGGGTACACAGAATTAAGTTCTGCGGTGTACACTATAATTTAACCGACTGAAGATTTTTTCCGGTTATTCGGGAGAAAACGCGTGTGTGTATATCGGTGTGTGTGTGTGTCCACTCACCCTGCAGTTGCAGCCCAGCTGGTAGCGATGGTTCATTCCTTTTTTCTGAGCGAGGGACAGGCGTTCCCACCTCTCGTTGAAGTTGCAGAGTCCCGTATAAACCTTTCCGTCATACACACGACCTTGGATGGAGAAGAACAAATAAATAAAATGAACGATTATCCGTGCTTCTTGATACGCTACTGTATTGGACTCACAGTAAAGGGTTGCATTTCCGTTCCGGGACCCAGTTGCGCATGTATATTTGTGCAGCCCTGAAACTTTACAAGGGTAGGAATCGAGTATGCACATTTTATGCCTTCTCTCATCATATTCTACTGTACATTTGGGTCCGACGGCCAATCTTGCACTGTGCCATTCGATTAAACCGTCCTCCGTTAGAACAGAATTCTCCAAAGGTCCTTTAACGGTTATTTTTAGCTTTGCGCTGTTTGTGGCTTATCGCCTATGACAGGATCCCGAACTCTGCGACAGGTGCACCGACCGAGCTTTGCAGTGCAGTGGACTAAAACCATGACCATGCACCCGTCCCTTTGAGGTAGCTTATATCCTTACGGTCAGATTATTTTAGACGCTGGCCTGGAACGAGATCTTATCGGGGTGTCTCGAGTGCAGTGTGCTCCGACGACGCGGGTCATGTTGCGAGCCAACGCAAGCAAATGATCAAAGAACACTGTTTCGTCTGGCGGAGTTAAAAAAAAAGAAAAAAAAAAAAGAAGAAGCTCATAAAGTGAACCGACACCAGCTCCTGGGAAAGTGACACCCAATGATGGACCCAAAGAAAAAGTATGGTGTTAATTTGTTGTTGTTGATGTGCGCGTGTGTAAAAGGGAGAGAGAGGTGAACTGTGTAGTATGTGATGGGTGTGTGACTCTCTCTAGCCAATCAGCAACGATCCAGACCTTATGTGTTTGGCTTTTCCTTATGCAAGAAATACTCCTGTGCCTCGTTGCCAAATGTACATTCACACACTGGAAAAACTATTCTGCTGTTTGTTTGTTTTCAGCAAGTGAAGCATTGCTTGCCTGTGATGCTTGAAAAAGATGTGGTCACGCGCTACTTATAACACGAAAATAAGTCCAGTCTGCCCCTCCTGCCAACTTCCTGCCCATTGTTAAATGCACGCAGGGAATTATTTTTCACGGAAAGGGCAAAGTGTTCTAGCGAGTTTTAGCTTAATACCTTGCTCGGGAACGTCAACAGTACGGAATTTTGACGCACGGTCACGTCTGTAATAGAGGATGTTTGCTGTGTGCCGTTTGTGTCGTTGGTTTAGAGGGATCGTGCTTTTAAGGCAAACAAAAGGCTGCCATTAGCAACCTTGCTTTAGTACTGAGAGGCATGCACTAGACAGGGGAAGCGAAGAGCATGCAAATGGATGCTTGGTCCCGAGGCTATTGGTGTCACGTTTTCTTTCGCCTCACCATTACCGTCACTTTGACAGAACTCCGGAAGAGTTACTAATATTCAGGTGTTTGTGTGTAATGATTTTAATTAGCACTGCTGAGTAGAGGGGTTTAGATATCGTGGTTTTTTGTTTTTTTTAACCCATTGGTTCTATGCCGGGAACTTACCTGTAATCAAGTACTGGTATTTGTTAATGTCAAACTTGACTCCGCACAGACTCTCCGAAGCGTCCGTGTAAACGTGCTGGACATGCTGAACTGTGTCGAATCCTTTGTACATCTACAGCAGCCAAAAGAGAACGTCGAAAAAGGTTTTAGTTGCATGAAAATCGGCCGGAAGCAACCAGCGCTTCTACAGACACGTCACACCTAAAGTGGTTCTGCGCTTTAAGAAGTGATCCAACACGAATCAGATGTGTGTGTGTGTGTGCGTGTTTCAGCAGGAGGTAATGCTAGATCAACAGCAGGTATTAAAAAAAAAAATTTTTTTTTTTTTAAATGCAGTTAGGTAATTACATGTACTTACACTCATACTATAATTATTGAAATAATACTCTGCAATTATGTAGAATGCATGTATAATATAAAGCATGCAGGGACTGCAGGTTGTAACTGCGTCTGTCTGAAATTGGCAGGGTTTTTTTTTTTTTTTTTTTTCTTTCCACCCCTTACTTCATTAAGGTCAAGTGAACCAGAAGGCTCCAGACAAAGCAATCGTTTGTACAGGGTTCTGTTGTACAAACGTAAATTATTTGTCCACAAGGCAACAGGAAATCCCTGTTTAGATTCACCATTCTCAAAAAACCAAGGACAGACTGAGAGGAAGTGCAATAGCAGGCCAACCCCCCACCCCCCCCCCCCCCTTCACTCTTCAAGACTTTATGAGAAAGCCATTAGCTAGGAACATTTGTTCAACAAGGCATCTCATTTTTGGTAACGTTACCCATTCGTCATAATTCGGTCTAAATGAGACAAATGGACACCTCAAGACACGTTTCGCACATTTGTGTTGACGCTTAAGCGAACTTTATTGCTTTCACGAGTCGCAGCTAAGGGTTTTTCCTGTAACAGTTTATAAACGGTTCTAAAACCTGTCCCTGTTTTCATCAAATGATGTATTTCTTGATACTTGTAACATTCTGTACTAAAAATGGCCCATATTACATAAAGAGAAATGTGTGTTATATAGAGGTGGAGGATATATTCGAATGATATATTATTACACTGTCAGAAAATAACAGTACATCTCTTGCATTATACACATTTTAAGAGAAAGGAGATCTCTCGGGGGGGGGTTGTTTTGTTTTTTAAATCATCAGCATATGCTGTACAGTTTAGGGGCAACGTTTCTCCATTTTCGTGCGAATTTCAAATGCGTTCTCAAGAAATTAGACCTCTTTATGAGGAGCATAATTTATAGACAAAATGGGGACGTTTCAGTATTCATTTACTGGTAAAGAATTTTTGGTCAGCGTTGGTTGGTTAGAACGCTGTAGCTAGATGTTAGTCAGGAAAATTACAGGTAAAACGATTAAGAAACGTTGTAGCAATATGGATTTTGTAACACTTCCATGTTTTTGTTTTCTGGAAATTTCTCACAAGTAACAAGCAATCACCGCTGTTTACACATGCCATGAAACAGCTAGCTAGCTATTGAAGTGATTTAGCTCCCGCATGTTGAGGCATTTACTCAGCAGCTAGCTAGCTAAAGTTAAATAGTGTAGTTAATAGTTTTTTGGGGTTCCTAAGATATATTCATTGCTTGTCAAGATATAATGCACGGTACTTGGTTGTTGCGAAAAAATAGTTTGTCAAGTGTTGCTAAATCTCACAGATGTTTAACCGGCCCTGGCAAACAGCTATAAACTAGAACGCCTACTAGTGACAAATATTTGGGCCTGAATGTAGAAACATGGGGCCGTTACTCACCAAAACATGACATCAGAGGTATAACTGGTGTGTGTGTGTGTGTGTGTGTGTATATAAAATAAATACTGTATATAGTACTACTACAACAACAACAACAAACAACTTAACTAGTATATTACCATTAAAGTGTAAGTCTAATAAAGCCACGTTGTCATGTGGGCTAACTTGCCTTCATCTGCTTGACGGTGTAGCGCATGGTGCCAAACGGGCCATCCTTCAGCAACTTCTTCCCCACCACTTTGGCTCGGATCACTGCAAACAGAATCACATAAGCACATGTCCTGGTTACTATCCTGCAGACATCTTGAGTCACAAGCACAGAAAGTAGAATCAGTTAGCGATCACCGAACAGCAGCGATAAACAGGTTTAGGTCCATTAACTTCCATAACTTCATGAAGGCGAATATACAGGCAGGACTAACTCTTCGTAGACTTGACACGAGGACAATTTTGTCTGTTCATTTGGCACTCAGTATGGACATTTTATTTATTTATTTATTTATTTAATAATCCTAAATGCATCTGATGGGCCACAGAAGCCTGTTATACAGGTTTAAACACAGGGCACACAAAGCATCCGTACGAGATGGTTAATGATGAACTTGCATGAATAGATCTTGCTGCACCATGCATACATCAGTGTAAGAGTGCAATGTGTTTGATAAGTCAGTATGAGGATAGCACGTGTGAAATCATGTACAGCACAGGTAAACTGTGGACCTGAAAAAGCAGTTATGATGAGATCGTATGTAATTTATTCGTATTTTGAATCATCAAACTGGGACATATTGAGTAGGTGTCTCGCTGTCGCTCTGAAACAGAACTGCCTCCTTGGAGAGCACAGAATGAGGGCATGTCAATACTCCGCCATCTCGCTCTCAAATCTTGGCCTGCGCGAAAGGATTAAACGAACCAGTGCAGCCGTCTCAACAGCCTCAATTCTGTACAGCGATCTGATTTTATTTTGTCTTATCAGACTGGACCCATATAAACAACGGCGAAAACAGGACGCACAGACAAAACATCTGGCTTGGTTTACGTCTTTCTAGACTGTTCCAAAACGCCCTGCTGCCATAGGAGGCAGCTAACGTTATGGCTCATTTGCGAAGATGAATAGGCCTTTCCTGTAGTGGCTGAATCGGCCGTCTCAGAGGAATATCAACTCTTAAACACCAGGCAGTGTGTGAAGTTCACCTGCTCCTCTCAACCAGACAGAGAGGAAGAGAAAAGGGAGGAGGTGACAGAGAAAGCTGGCAGTGAAGGGGAGGTTTGTTATCTTTTCTTCCCCAGTAGGAATTTCCTTCCCACATTTCCTTACGGCTTGCATTCCACAGGCTAATCAAAAAAAAAGAAAAAAAGAAAAAGAAAGCAGTCTGACTCCTCCTGCCCAGCAAGGACAGAAGGTTCTAGCATCTTCTCCAGCATAACTGCCCATCTAAGCTCACCAAGTAGGTTGGACAAGGGGAAAGAAATAAAAGTATCCAAGCCACTCAAATCATTAATGGGATAAAACCAGCATGATGCTGGCTTTGCCTCCCATTGGCTACATGTGGAGACACATCACTGGACATAGTGTTCTTGCCTCCAGTGAGCTCCCCCATATTAACACCAACAGTTCTGTTCATCTTGAACAGAATTCATGTTTCTTGGGATTTGTATTGGTTTCACGGTGTAGGCCCGTAACAGGTTAAGCCTTCAGAACCGTTTTTGCTTCTGGCCAGGCTATATTAAATGCTGTTTAGATGTCCCTGTGAGTAAAACAGCAGACCTGCTCATTAGACAGGACAATAGAAGTCCAATATAACCGCCAAATCTTCACAAAAAACCCCCCCAGAACACTGGGATTTGATCTACCGGTTACCAAGAATATCTTGCTACCATTTCTCTAGACATCTCTCTCTCTATGTTTACATGTGTTCCTTTACAACCTATATACGTATACACACACACACAATACAGGTATATACTTCCGGTTATACTTGCCTGCCAATGTAATTCACCCAATATATACATATCTGGCGAACATCTGAAACAGTAGGTGTTATTTTGCAGTGAAAATGCACCTGTATGGTACAGACAAGTTCCTGTGAATGCAAAGTTTCATGTGTACAATAACTCACGAGGATTGCTCTACTAGCTCTTGTACAGATACCGTCGTGCGAAGAGGCTGAACGTTCCGTGTATGATTAGACAACTCCTAATGAGGACCATTAATGAGGTGTAGAGGATTGCTTACCCAAATTAGTTCCCTGTCATTATAAACAGCCCAGCCGCTTTTCAGCTGAAGCGCGACATCGGTTGTTTGCAATGTAAATGATTTAGTAAAAAAAAAAAAAAAAGGCTTTAAAAAGAATAATAAATAAATAAATAAATAAAATACAAGGAGGACATGGAGGGAAAATTGGTGACTTGACCCCTTGTATCTGAATAGGTTGTGGCTTCCCTAACCTTTAAATGCTCCGCTGTTCACTTGGCTTTGACCCAAACCTGCATGACTGTCCTTGCCAGAGACGCTCCATATTTGGTACAGTCCGGTCTGAACCACATCACTGCACACAAAGCCCCTCTCTCCAACACCTTGGCTGGGATTCTTTAACATGAATTAAATCTCAAAGACCAAAGGGTAGGCCAAAACACTAATCTGGTGCACGGTAGGTCTTAAAAGAAGAATCTCACATCGAATAGACCATTTCAGTCGCACGAAATCTCTCTCTCTCTGCTGTGGTGTTATGCCCTAGTGTTTCTGGATAGGACTGGATGCCCAGGATGACATTAATGATCCACCTCTACCATGTGAGGCACCGAACGGTCTCACTGTAGGTTACCCATTCAAGCTTGAGAATATCTCAGTGTGATATTGAACCGTTTTCTTTCAGCACTGCAGATGCACCATGAAAGTCAGTGAAGATGTAGTACTCGTTCTTGCAACAGATGTTTGAGCGAGGCTATTTTTGACAAATATGTTTACACATGTAAAGGGAATGTGTGCTCTGCTTCACCCCGATTGAAAAGGGAAAAAAAAAAAAAAAGAATGTATTTTGAATGTAATTAACTTTGCCATCAGATGAGACTATTAGCGTGCTAACAGACACTGACGTTTCTCTGGGGCAGAATGAATTTCTAAATTGTTTCCCTAACAGCTGAATTTTGCACTGGTTCACAGGATCGTGCTCTGCAACTGGCACATATACTCCATTGATCCTCTTATCTCAAAGCACATTCGTTTCGATGATCCTCGATGTACGGCCGTAAGCAGAAAGAAAGGCAATAAGTATGCAGAACCATTTCGGTATTACGGAGGCCCCTGAAAAAGGGATTTTCTTGGCTAACCAGTTCGTGCAGCATCACAGACAAACTGTTCGTCGGACCGATCCAGAGGTATGCTGGGCGAATTAAAGCAGATGTAATGGAACGGGTGGAGCCGTGTCAGAGGAATTTATACCAATTTAGTGCTCATGTCACCTAAACAAGCGAGCGCCAGGATCCGCCTGGTGTTTCACAAGGAGCCTTATGGAGCATCGGTGATTAACCACAGAAGGAAGAGTGTTCTCGGTCATATGTTGAAGAAATTAAATACTTCCTGGTTTCTTGGTCATGACCTTTTAGCCGGATTTCAGCGTAACGTATGTTTTACTGGGCCTAAGATCACTCGGGGAGCGAGATGGGAAGAATCCATACATCCACACCCTGAGTCTGAGGGTTAAACATCCTCCCCTCCCCTTCTCACAGAACCTGGGCCACTGCTGTTCATTTTCTCAGTCTTTTTTTTTTTTTTTAATGCATTGGTGCATCCTAAGGTGGAGATGGTTTTAATAATATTAAAACACATCTGTGACCATTTGTGCTCAAATCTTTCTTCTCCCCCTGTTAATCAAAGATATTTTTATTGAGTTGTTATAGTTATTAACCTATTTAACTGAGCATTTGAATCCAATGGGTTTCATCCAAACTTCAATAACTCAAAAACAAGCAAAATAAATAAATCAGTAAATGAAAGGTCCATGAATAATGTCTTATTATTACAACTTGGACCTGAGGGGTTCTGCTGGTGGAAAGTTCAGACGAAAGCTCCAGGGCTCCAAGGAATAGCCAAAACATTATTGCGCACCCTTAAATAATGAATCAGTTTTTTTTAATGGTCATATGATGTTCATAAAATAAATCTGTACTAAGGGAGACAGTGGAATTTATATCACAGTTAAAAACCTTGCTGGCTGCAAAGAGTTTCAAAAGCTGTGTGCTTTTGAATTTGGAAGCTTGGTCCTTTCCTCCAGGTGACAATTTTTGAGTGTCAAGAGCACACCGTCTCAGTACTGGCAACCTTCCTAACCCAACTTTAGACTTTATGATTTGCTCAGAAGAACTGAAATTGCTTCCTTTGGGATTTCATTTGTGTCAGTCTCTACTTAACTGTTAAAAAGCATTTCTACTTCTAAGCATGAAGGCTCCTCTAGTAAAAAAAAAAAAAAAAAAAAAAAAAGGGTCATCATAGGTTCTTTGGAAGGTTTTTGCTTAGAACCTCTTCAGAAAAGAAGTGCTCAGTCATAGGGTTCTAGGGGTTGGTTTTACACATATAAAGAGTCGAGCTGTACACAACTGAAAGCCGCAGGAACCGGTGCAACCCTGTTGATTTTTAATGTAATATATATATATATAAATATTTAAAAAATCTATCCATGCTCTCATACCCGTAGTACCGTGATGCAACAAATTGGAAGGAAGTCATGACTGACTGCGAGTGAAGCAACTCTTGGCATTGGGAAGTGGGTAGGGCGAGTGACTTTACAAAGTTGAGCTACGTTTAATTTTATGCAAATTCGCCAGCTACGAATAGGAGACAGATAGAGCGGTACGTCTCTTATTTTTCTCTGTTTTTGTTTCCACGTTTCGTTACTATTTGCAGCACCTGACTCATGCTCGTGCTGTTACTACGGGTTTCAAGAGGTAGATAATAGTCACAAATGTCAGTGTTTCTGCCGTTCTGTTTCAGTATATGTTTCAATGTCCCAAGTTTGTGAAAGTAAAAATGTTGTTTTAGGATCATTCTAGTAGACAGTGACCAACACGGTTGCCATGTCCAGACAAGCATTTCACTCCGGTTTTTTCATTAGAAAGAAATCTGATTTGTAATAGCAAGGGTGGATTCATATCATTTCTGAAGCTAGCTTGTATAGATATCCCCACCGAAACCATGGCAACCGGCAGTAAACTCAAAGCGTAAGCTATTGTTACGTATTGTAAGAGTTGATTCAACACTGTAGGGGCTCATTAAACAACAACGCAACATTCATTCAGCCGGGTACCACTGAAACATCGGTTCCATGTGAATGACTTGAGTTCCATTAACACAGACTGTTTTTGTACAGCCAACATCTGTGCTGAAAAATAAAAAAACCCCAATAGAAATCCTCAGAGAATTTGTACTGGTTTCAATGGGAATCGTAATGGTCCCCGTGGGTCTCTGCTGGTAATTTGTTGCCTTCTACTGGTGGCATGTTATGTCTAGAGGATACCATTAAGGACCAATAATGGTAATGGTTTTAATGGTTAGCTGATGGTTTGTAATGGTGTTTGCAGTGGAAACCATTAGAATGTCTGTCGTGGAGTTCTACTGTTTTGTTATGCATTTCGAAATGCGGCGACACGTGATTATCAGGATTTTCTTACAATTTTCGTACAATTTCTTCATGGAAAAAGTGCGAACATCCTTCTGAGATTGTTTACACCGTGATCCGAACTCGTCCTTGACAGTACAGGAGAGAAATGTTGTTTTTGGGGGGTTTTTTTATTCGATTCGGTTATAAACTAGGAAATTATCTTTTAATACTAATTTTTAAAAAACACAAATTTAAAAAAAAAAAAAAAAAAGTAAACTATATGGATTAAAAATGTAAACTATATGGATGTTCTATTCAATCTGACCAGCCACTGCATCGGAGATTGGATCTCTCAACACAACTCCACACACCTCGGTCTGATCGTCTTGGCATCTGATACCGAGGATAAAACATTCAAAGTGCTGATCAGAAAGTCGGTTTTGCTTGTTTATATACCGAATATAAAAGCTTTGTCTGCTCTGATCCGATCTGATCGAACCTTCGGATTATTCAGTGCTGTGATATTACAGTCCCCTTTCAACAGTCGGGTTAACATGCATTTCTTTGGCACGTGCTGATCAAGGTAGTGCTGGTAGTGATGCTGTGCTCATGATGCTGTGCACAGGACAGTCCAGATGTCGTTCAGTGTAAACAGCTAGTGTATGGCTGGACAAAAAAAAAAGGATCAAATGGTAAAATTATCCCCCTTTATAACTCAGAAGGCGCCCATTTGTTCTGGGGGAGAGAAGAAGAAGAAAAAAAAAAAAAAAAAAACAAACAAACAACACAACAAGAAGACAACTCTGTGCCAGCGCCGTGGCCGTGTTGCCATGGCGACCGTTAACTCTTCCCTCCCACCGGCCGCAAGGCGCAACTGCACTCCCAACTTTTCCTAAGTGCGTAGTGAGCGAGTGGTAGTGCACAGGGACGCGTTTCGGAGCGATTTATTGATTTATTTTTCCCTAACAACCTGCTGAATGCATCTCACGCGATAAAATCCCGGTGCACTACCCGGCGCGTGCTTCTCTATACCATGCACCAAATAATACACACACACACACACACACACACACACACACACACACACACAGAGTCCCGTACTGAGTTCCACGTGGTCCTGTAAGTTCAGAAACGCACCCGAAGTCCTCATTAAAGGCCCGTGTGAGTGCGAGAGAAAGCGCGTGTGGTTCTTACCGATATCGGAGTTGCAGAAGGCGTCCTGCGGGTGCGTGAGCGCGCATGAGCAAGCCTCCAGCTCGTCCAGGCGCAAGCTGCTGAACACGAACAGCAGGCTGAGCAGCTGGTAGACGGATTTCATTTTCTCTTCTTTGTTCGATTCGCCTCGGATCGCTTCTAGTCTCAGTCTCTCTCTCTCTCTCTCTCTCTCTCGCTGTCTCTCGGTCTCTCTCGCGTGTGCGCGCGCGTCTGCTGAGGTGCGTGCTCTGTGTGAGTGTATGTGTGAGAGCGCGCGCCGCTGGTGTTATAGTTGGCGCTGCTGTGTCACGCCCCCTACAGGCGTCGCGGCTGACAGCCAATCACAGCGTTGATGATGCCATTCCAATTAAACATGGGCACTGGCATGACGTATTGAAAATTGACTTCACAACTGCCTCAAAAAAAAAAAATATATATATATATATATATATATATATATATATATATATATATATATATATATATATATATATATATATATATATTTTTTTTTTTTTAAACCCTCCGAGAACAAACCCGTTCCTTCTCCTCTGAGGTGTCTCATGGTTCACCACCATGAGCCAGAAACGCAATTCACGGAAATGTGTCATGGAGACTACACATCAAACCACATGTTACTGCGTTCTGAGGTCTTTCATAACTACTACAAACAGGGTTAGGGGTTTGAGGGAAATGTGTGCTAGTTTTATAGCAGTGCGAACAGTGGCACGGGCGAGGATCTGTGTGGGAAATGTCATGAAATTTAATGTAGCTTTTATTTACAACAACAACAACAATAAAAGTCTACACTGGAGAATTGAACTGAACAATACTAGACCTTTGAGGTCAAGTTACATTTATAGCCGTATAGTGGAGTAGAAAAGGGTCTGGGTGGGGGAAAAAGAAGTAATAAAGTCAACTTTATCTGTGAAAATTTATTTTAAAAATCCTATACTGAAGGATTAAAAAATGTCAAACTGGGTGTCCCGTGTAGTACGAGTAAGTAGTAGTAGTCTGAAAACAGAGCTAAAAGACGTCCGTGACCCTTTGACATCTCGTTTAGATCAGATATGAACAGTGATCATTATTACAGCTGAGATTTAAACCCCCCCACTATTAATATTTTAGTTAGTTGTGATAATAAAGGAACATCTATGAAACCAAACTCACTCAAATTGCTGTTGGTAGGTTGTTTGCACACACCTGAGCTTCACAGCCATATGGGCTTGTTGAACATCAAATTCCAGTTTTAGTCCCCGTGTGTTTGCTGTAACAATAAGCTCCAGTCTTCTGGGAAGGCTTTCCACTAGATTTTGGAGCGTGACTGTGGGGATTTGTGATCATTCAGCTACAAGAGTATTAGTGAGATCAGGTACTGAGGAGGTCTGGGGTGCAGTCGGTGTTCCAGTTCATCCCAAAGGGGTTCAGTGGGGTTGAGGTCAGGGTTCTGTACAGGACACTCGAGATCTTCTACACCAACCTTCACACACCGTGTCTTCATGGAGCTCGCTTTGTGTACAGGGACGTTGTGATGCTGGAGCAGGTTTGAGTCTCTTAGTTCCAGTGAAGGGAAATTGTAATGTTACCGGATGCAAATACATTCTATACAATTATGTGCTTTCAAATTTGTGGCTACAGTTTGAGGAAGAACCACAGATGGGTGTGATGGTCGGGTGTCCACATACTTGTAGCCGTATGGTGTGTAAACATTGTACATTTTCTTGTCTTTATCATTCTATCACATGGGATAGACAAACTTTTGAGTCGAACAGTAAATTTGTTTGACAGACATTTCCAAGATAATTTACAGCATACTATATTTACTACAGTATTATGCTTTTTGTTTGCAGTTGTTTGATATCCATGAGAGCAGAGTATTTCTGTGAATTTTTTTGTAACAAAAGATGAAAAGGTTAAGCAAAAAAAGACAGCCTTCTTTACTCATATTTACCAAGGGTGCCAATATTAGTGAGCGTGTGGTCTGTGGGTTTACAATGACCATATGCAGTGTACATCCTGGTTGTTCTGATTTGCCCTAATGTTTTGCACTGTAGAATGTTTTTTTTTGGTCTGTTTGTTTTTTGAGGTGTCGTACAATTTTTGGCAAAATTATGCCGATACGTGGATTGACTCACGTCTGAGAAAATGCTGTGTGAAATTATTATTTTCTATTAAAAAAAAAATTCTCTGAGGCTATATCAGCTGTGGATACTGTATATCTTGCAATATTTCATTTGATATACAGAGCTCTGCGTTTGAGACTGCACTTAAGGCAAGCCAAAGAAGAAATTTTTTTGCACTTCTCGTAATCCGCCGCATTACTGTGTCTCTGCTCTTGCCATTGCCTTGAAAGCAGACAAGCGTGGTCTCCCAATAAGGTAAAACTGCCGCGAACACACCTCCCCTCCACCACCTCCCTTAATCCTCCACAGAGAACCTGAATTCTTGAATTAATCAAATTAGGCCTTAATCCTTTCTTTCCCCCTCCCCTTGTGTTTTATGTAAGTGTTTTGAAGAGTAGAGCAGAGACATCGCTCCGAAGGCTCGATCCTTTGAGTTCAAGGCACAGGCTTGTGTAACACCAGTGAGAGTGATCCAAGGCACTCGACCTCTTGACTCCTCAGCCCTCACATTAATTCACTCTTAGATTTGTTGTCTTCTTTAAATGGTTTGGAGGAAGGGAACATGCTGTATCATTGTTTTCATTACTAATGATTAAACTGTGTTGCTTAAAGTGTAGCGGAAATCTTGAAATAGTGGTATACGAGCATACAGAAATATGAGTGTTACGTTAAATACCCAGGAATGTTTGAGTAAAAAGTGAGACAAGTTGAAGGTGAAAATCTTCTAGACATTGTTCTGGGGAATCTACATTTAAAGTGCCTTGATCCTGGGTTTTATTTATACCAATTTGTTCAATTACCTTGTCTTCTTGCTATAGGCTGCCCTGACATGTACAGTATAGATCATTCATAGAGGAGCATATAGTTTTAATAAAAGCAGCTGGCGTGAAATAGGAGAATTTGCTGAGAATTATACTTACATACATGCATTTCGTGTGACCACAAGGCCCGCTTTACCGAAACTAACCCAATTAGTAAGCAATCATGGAGTTTGGTTCTCTAAATCTTTAATGTTACTGTACCATTATAAAGTATATATCATGTACCTTTTTTCTGAAGAACATTCATGACCGTTGTACCGTGTGTGCGAGGTAGCATGAATCGCATGAGCAATTCTGAGAAGTGTACAAACTTTTTTTTCGTCTAAAGCAGTTATGACATTTTTTTTTCAAACGGTCACCACGTTCATACCATTGATCATCTCTTCCACAGACATACCGACTCATTGTCAAGTACACGAGGAGCACAATAGTACAATGGTGTGTTGTGCAATGCATATGCCTTTTGAAAAGACTCGATGGCTCGTTGATGGTCATGCTTATCAACATCATGCAGCAGTTTCCTCTGTGATGCTGTGTTTATTTTGAGCCCAGCTTCCCTGTAATGTATATTTTGTCTGACTTGGGATTCATATTAACGTTTAACTTCCTTTAGGTGTTACTTCAGTCATTGTACCATCTTCCACAATTACATGGCCGAGAAATATCGTGTATATTTGCACTTTAAAATATAATTCAGCATCAGAATGTTATTAGAGCCAAATATTGTAAAGGTGGCTGAAATGTTTCTACATACAATGGGAATAAACCTTAGTGGCGTCTATATCCGTAAAAAAAAATATATATATATATATATTTTGGGTTTGTCGCTATATTTGTATGGTTTGATGCATTTTTGAGCCCAAAAAAAGATTATATTTAAAAACAAATAACTGTCATTTCAGGTTAATAAAAAAAACAAAACAGCATCCATCCATTTTCCCATCTGTCCATCCATCCATCCATCCATCCATTTTCCCATCTGTCCATCCATCCATCCATTTTCCCATCCATCCATCCATTTTCCCATCCATCCATCCATCCATCCATCCATTTTCTCATTCATCCATACATCCATTTTCCCATACATCCATCCATCCATCCATTTTCTCATTCATCCATCCATCCATTTTTCCATCCATCCATCCTTTCATTTTCCCATCCATCCATTTCCCAATCCATCCATTTTCCCATACATCCATCCATCCATCCATTTTCTCATTCATCCATACATCCATTTTCCCATACATCCATCCATCCATCCATCCATTTTCTCATTCATCCATACATCCATTTTCCCATACATCCATCCATCCATCCATTTTCTCATTCATCCATACATCCATTTTTCCATCCATCCATCCTTTCATTTTCCCATCCATCCATTTCCCAATCCATCCATTTTCTCATTCATCCATTTTCTCATTCATCCATTTTCTCGTTCATCCATTCATTTTTCCATCCATCCATCCATCCATCCATCCATCCATCCATCCATCCATCCATTTCCCCATCCATTAATCCATCCATCCATTCTCACATCCGTCCATTCATCCATCCATCCCTTTTCCTATCCATCTATTAATTTTCCCATCCATCCATCCATTTTGGCATCTATCCATCCATCCATTTTCCCATCCATCCATCCATCCATCCATCCATCCCTTTTCCCATCCATCCATTTTCTCACGCATCGATCTATTTTCACATTCATCCATTCATCCATCCATCCCTTTTCCCATCCATCCATCCATCCATCCATTAATTTCCCCATCCATCCATTTTCTCATCCATCCATCCATCCATTTTCTCATTCATCCATTTTCTCATTCATCTATTCATTTTCCCATCCATCCATCCATTTTCTCATCCATCCATCCATTTTCGCATCTATCCATGCATCAATTTTCCCATCCATCCATCCATTCATCCATTTTCTCATCCATCCATCCATTTTCACATCCATCCATTCATCCATCCACCCCTTTTCCCATCCATCGATCCATCCATCCATTTTGACATCCATCATCCATTCATCCATCCGTCCATCCATCCATTTTTCATCCATTTATCAATCATATTTTATTTCTATTTAAATGTACTTTATATTGAAACCTTGCAATGCTTGAAATCATCATCAGCTTTCCTTCTTTTATGATTCTTAATGTTAAGTTGATTATGCAACCTTTTAATGACCTTTACTAGAGGAAGTAGTGCCACAAATAGCTCAACAGGTTTAAACAGAGGTCACCCGTAACTGCAAGAGTTTTAAAAAAAGGACTATCATGTTGGTATTTAACCGTAAGTAATTATTGCAACATTGAACTTTACCGCCATATCGCAGATGGCCAACAATATTTAAGCAATATGTGAGTTTTGTAGCATGGATCAGCAGATGCTACATTAATTTCTGCATGTTTATTTAGCTTTCTAAACACTCGTCGTATCACAGTGCATGAACATAGAAGTAAGAGAGAGGTTTTAGCCTGACCATCTTGGATGTGTCACTTATGCCAAGATTACTCTAGCTGCATAGTTAATGATGCATCAGCCCTGTTCTCCATATTATACCTCTTGAAATTTCACTTACAATTGTTTCTGCCATTATTCGCCCACCTCTGCTTTCTCCTTTTGCCAGCAGCACTCGAGTTGGATCACGGAAGGCTTCTTTGATCTGCGAGGCTGCTTTTGTCCGATAACATTTAGTTAGGTTTTTTTTTACGGAGCCGTAGAAACACCAGGGCCATTCCTAAAAAGGCAATTCAGATGTAACCCAGGGCAACAGAACCCACAAAAGGAGCTCTCTAAATTAGAGAAGATGAAGTACGCTAAGTGGGATGTCACATCAAAACCAAACCACTCAGCTTGTGCTTTCCGCTCTGTCTAACCGTTCTCCCATACGTATTTAGTCTGCGGTCAGAAATGCTCTAAATTGATGTATAGCTTTATCACGTAAGACAATGAGGAGTTTCTGGGGCGTGACAGCACGGAAACGTCCAAGCAGAATTCTGATTATATTGAAAGAGGGAAAAAAAACCCTCCATCTGGCCTAAGTGTAACCCACAGTGCTATAAAATTTTGAATATGCCTACAGACTTGGAAGACTGCACTGGTCCACAATCAAGGGTTCAAAAATCGAGTCAGTCTTTTTCACTTTTTCTTTGCCACACTGACTTAAAGAACAAGCACTTTTCCCATTGCAACAAAGATATGTTTAAACTTTGCTTACAGACATTAAGAAAAACAAGTCATATTTAATATGCAAACATTTAAAGGATTATTTTTAAAAATCGTATGCTGTATTATCCCTGAAGTTGTGGATATTCGGAAATGTAAATGGCGCACTCATATAGAGCTTTTATCCAAAGCACTTGCCATCGGGAGCAACTTGGGGTTCAGTGTCTTGCCCAAGGACACTTCGGCATGTGGAGTCACGTGGGCTGGGAATCGAACCGCCAACCCTACGATTCGTGGACAACCCACTCTACCAACTGCGCCACAGCCGCCCAACGTATGTGTAGTACCATGCAAAAGTCTTAGACATCGTATAGTTTTTTGTATACATTTTGTGGATAGTACAGTACAAAAATGGTTTTGAGTTCCTAACATTATTTTTCCAACAAAAAATTTAAATGTTACAGAAAAATGTTTGTATGTAACATTATTTAATGGACCACTTTTCGGCCGGGATTCTCATGCGAATCAAAAGAAGATTCTCCAAGATGCTAGGTAAAACTCACCACCTAATTTCTTTATAAAACGAAACTGTACCCGAGACTTGTGATATAGAGTTCATCAGCTGACGGTCTTCTAGTCACTCCAAGAATTCAAACTAAAATAGGTGAAAGTGCTTTTAGTCGTTATGGTTCTGCTTTGGAAGACACTGATAGATGACCTAAAATCTGTCACAACTGTTTCCTCTTTTATAAATAAGCTTAAGATCTTCCTTTTTTACTCAGGCCTATGGCTTGCTTACTCTTGTACTATACAACTTCTTGTACTTTCACATATTTTATTTGATTTGGTTTGGGGTTTTTTGTTTTTCTTGTTTGTTGTTTAGAGCATTTTTAACATAAAATTGTGTCATTTCCCATACTTTTTATCCTTATTGTTTTCCTTATTGACTGCCTTTCTCACTTTTTTTTTTAATGATCAACAGCCAGCATTACACTCACTTTGAAATTCATTTACTTTCATAGATTATTTATTATTATTTTTTAAAACATTTTTAGGGATGCAATTATGTATTGAAAGTGATATATAAATACTATAAAAAAATTATTATTATTATTATTATTAGTAGTAGTAGTAGTAGTAGTAGTATTAGTAGTAGTAGTATTAGTAGTAGTAGTAGCATTATTAGTATTAGTATTATTGTGCTTATATACATAATAATAATGTGGAATGTGACATTTTTACAAAAAATGTACATTTTGATGTAAAAATTAGACATGAGGCCTGACCTTAAGAGATGCTTAAAGTAGGTTCATCTGCTTCCAGTAAAGTGTGGGAATGGCTTCAGTGTGGGAGTAGAGAATAATGGGGGGAAAGAAGAACAGGGCAAAGGGGAAGAAAGGACAGGGTGGGCAATAAGGTCCTAAGGGAGGAAGAATGAGTGCTAGTGACTCACTGCAGTGGAAATAGTTCAGGTCAGGGGTAGTGGGATATATGCGTCAGCCCCCGGAGGACTGGAGGTGGACCTCAACAGGGATCTCAAACAGACTAAATATAGACGTGGGCTTGGAATCTCCCTTGTTTGTCTCATTACTCATTTTTAGCTTATGCATTATTATTTTTTATTATCACATAGGTTGAAAGGTTTTAGATTTACAACAATTACTGCCATAGTCATCGAAATAAAAGATTTATAAGTGGGTCCACCGTAGGCGTTGTGCTGATGATGAAAACATTAGAGACATTGTGGCGCACTCAAGAGTAAGATTAATACGATTAAAAAAAAAAACGCCCAGTGAAAATAAACATGAGTGGATCACAAATTGAAATCATGTTTTGCGTAACATCAGGGGTCTGTTCGCTATGGAGACATCCTTATATACAGTGTCCGAGTAACAAAATTAACATAAAAAAAAATAACTGTGAGCCTTTTTATACGGTCAATTTTAGTTAATTTTTGTTGTCTTTGGCTCGTTCCATCGTCAGCGGTCACTCTTCACCCACACTGCTGACCACCCCTGGGTGTGTTTAAGGTCAGTCAGACAAACAGTTTGTTCAGTTCAGATTTTATAGGCAGGAATCCCCTTTGTGCGCCTCTTTCAGATACATTTATTATAAGCCTGGGAAAGCGAAGACCCCAATGCTACTCAAAGGCATCGCAGCTTTCAGTTTTTAACACTGATGGGAAAGTTTGGTGTTCTTCCATGATTCTTAAGCTTTGTTTGTCCTGTTCAATTTAATTGCATTTTCCCCATCCATTTATCAAGCCTTTATTGGGAAGGTTGTTTTTTAAACTGTTATGTCTTGTCAAGCTGAAGTTTAAACAGAATCATCCGAACTCCATGGAAATCAGTAGGTGGATGTAAGCATTGTGTTGACAGTATAGGACATGGTTATGATTAAAGGCACTGTTAATGGCTCTGTTGTGTATAGAGGGTGTTTCTCTAACTGGGACTCAATGCGGCTTTGGTGGGCCGCATAGACACAAATGATGTTATCTGTAGATACGCCATTTTATTACGTATATATACCTACATAGGCTGTTGTGGAGCTGGGAAGGCATTTTTTATCACATACTGCTTTTGACGAGCGGCAGTGCTTTCACCAGAGCTTTGTGTATCTGGAGAAGATGGAGGTGTCACCTTGGTTTTATTCTGGGATACTAGAGAGCTTCCTTTGGCAATGTCACACGGGCACTGAGCAGGGAACCTTACCACAAACCGTGTGGAGCAACTCGCCAAACATGAATAAATAAAAGATACAAGAGAAAAGCATGTGTTAGGGTCTAGGATTATTTTAAAGGTTATTTAGAGTTTATTTAAATCCTGTACATAGAAGGTGTGAAACTGATGAAAACTTACTGAGTAATATCAACTCAGAAGCTCTTATAAGACCGTTTAGTTTGACCATTATTTCACACGAGTCATCATGTAAAGTGTTCGTTGTTCTTATGACTAAGTCATTATTGACTGAGAGCATACACTTGTTGGTAATGTAATAAGGTCAATGAAAACAGTGGTCAATGGCAGAGTAAAAGTGGCATTTGTGATTAAGTAAGGCAATAAATAGTCAATCTGAATGCAGGGCACCATGCACACACACACACACACTCATACATTCACTTACATCTAGGGGCAATATACCATAGCCAAACCACCAACTGGCATGGATTTTGGAAACCGGAGAACCTGGAAAACCCACATGGACACATTTAAACCAGAACTCAGGATCGAACCGGGGACTCTGAGGTGGCAATGTTGCCTCTTATGTGTGAAAACACTCTATGAATTACGAAAGACCAATTTCTCCCGCCTCTGTGCAGCGTTTAGAATGTTTATGGTTACTCTTACTTACAACCTCCATAGATATTATTGTCATATACCATGTCGAAATTCATTTTAAACATAAATACAGGCTCAAATTACACCACTAGAGTCTGACTGTACATAATGTTTGGTCCTAGACTGACTGGAATGTGTTTCAGCAGTGCTGTTTCACCCATGGCCCATGGTTTCGGAAAGCTCGTTCTCATAGGACTGCAAAATCTATACAAAATATGGTTTAGTCATAATAAGACACGTCTTGGCAGGACACCATACACAAAACCCACAGCAACGTGAGCCCCAAAAATCGGCCATGCTGTCTGGACTTGTACTTAACTCTGAAAGGGTCACCACTTCTGAGTAGCTGTACTGATCAAAGGTAAAGAAGTAGCACTTCATGCTTACTGTTATTAAACCAAATCACTAAACCACCTGTTTCCACATGGCTGGAAGCTTTAACACCTTAGAGCCTTTTCAGTATTAGTCATTCAGTAGAAATTTTTGGGTCGCTTAGTCATCTGGCTTATACTAACTTCATTTATTTATTCATTTCGGTGACTGGTCAGTATTGATTAGCAGATTAGCGTCGTAGCATCTGTTCTCAATTTATTTCTTTGATGAGTAGAGAAAATAATTGCAGGTATTCCGGCAATGGCTTCCTCCATCCGCCAGAACACATCATTTCTCAGGAATATTCCACTCAGGACTCTCTCAGACCTGAAAATAAAGCACGTCTCTTCCTCACACCCGTTTCCAGTATAGATCGTAACGAAATCCAGATGAGAACAGAATCCTGTGTAGTAACTGCAACAGGTTATTAGTCCTGTTAAAGGCCTAAGGTAGTTAGACCAGTCTGGGAAAAGTGTGACATGGCACTCCCGGTTTATAGACCTCGTTTGTTATTTCCTCCCTTTGGTGAAAAGAACGTGAACATACTCATAAGGTCTCGACTTCAAAGGCTACACATTGATGAGAACTAAAAGCAAAGACACCTCTTAAGATCATTTTGCACTGCTCAGATAATACACTGAGTTACTCAATGTTTGTGTAGTCTAAAAGATTATGGACGAATTATTAGAATACATTGCAACAACTCATTATGGACTGAGCAGTTTATTTTATTAAACAATGCAAAAACACCACAGTTCCACCTATACGTAAAAAAAAAATCTTTATTTTTTATATCTTAATTTCTATTATTAATACAATCACCTGATTCCTTTTGTTGTTGTTTTTTGTAATGAGTAAAATTAAAATTTATCGGTACTATTTCAAACACCAGAGTCATAATGTTGATCCTTTCATATCACCGAAATCATGAGAATTGTCTTTTTTTTATTTTTTTTTTGCTTAGTTTGAAATGATTTGGAGTGATTTATTATTAGAAGTTCAGATCAGCATTGTAGCACTTTCCCAACTTCTGTTAGGTCATAGGGAGCAAGCCTAATTAAAGCCATGCCAAGCATTAAATTTAGACTTCCTAAAGAGTTGAAAGGAGCCATGTAGACATTTCTTGAGTGTCCTGAGTGATCTCTGGGGAAAAGGTTAATATCTGTCTAGATTCTCATGCAACACCCATTTCCTTTATAGTGGACTTTCATCTTCTTAGTGGACTTTCATTTCTGACTGTCATCAGGTTTCTAGGTAGCCGTGATGGTTTATAGGCACATTGCGTAATAAAAATAAAGAGATCATAAAGAATGAATGGATAGGGCATGTGGACAGAAGACTGCCTCACCAGCTGGTTCCGGACTTGCTGACTTTTCGTACTAGACCACACCACATGGGATTGAAAAGCAAAGTCAGTTATCAGAAATTGATTGTTAGAGCATATCTCCTTTATAAGTTATGGTTTTAATCAGTCAGACCAAACCATTGTTCAACTTATGTAAGAATCTCACACTACGCAAGAATCTACAGTCAAAGTAACATTTTTACAGGCACAAGGATTAAGAGCTTGCAGTGTATAAGAGGGACAGTAACGGAAGCATGATGGACAGAGGTGTAGGACGCACGTGTGTATTTAACACGTGTTTATTAGAATTAGTCCAATACTCTTAGTCAGTACATTAGGCAGGTATCTTAGCAGACAAGGTTATCGAGTTCATTTCTATCATCGGAGACCAAACGATCACACCTGGAGCAAAACCGGAGAAAATCAGAACAAGGACAAGAAACAAAGGAACTATGGAACAATGGCTTATGATCACAGTGGATAGAAAATGTTGACGTCCCAATTAGAGACAATAGATGGAACAGGGGCAAAGAAAGTGAGTAAACTATAATAATACTGTAAGCATACATTTTGAAGCATAAGCAGAGACATACTGTATGTTACATTTACAGCATTACCAGTTGTTATAGATTTACTAGGATACCTGTACAGTTGTATCCAAAAGTTTGGGCAACCTTGGCCAAATTGCATATGTTCTTTGTAAAGCATATTTTTTTGTGATTGTGGCCTAAGAGTTCTACTTTTTACTTCATCAGTCCACAGCACCAGTTTTCCGAATGCCTCTGGCTTATCTAGATATTGTTTCGCATACTTCAGACACTCGCTTTTGTGATGAGGTCACAGATAAGGTTTCCTTCTGATGACTCTTCCATGCAGATCAAGTTTGTGCAAGCAACACTGCACAGTAAAACAATGCACCATCATGCCTGTGATTAAGGCTAAGCCTTAATGTCATTTAAGAATTTTGCTTTGTATTTCCATATTTTGCCTCGATTTCCACAGTTCCCCTTAACTGCCACTTCTTTATGACTCTTCAGACAGTGGAAATCGTGTGAAGGAAGCATTTTTGATATGTTTTTATAAACTTTTTCTGCTTTGTAGGCATCATTTAGCTTCAATTCCCAATCCTCAGTCAACTGTTGAGAGAAGCCCATTGTTGTTGAGTGTTAGCACAAGGTTTGAAGAGAATTTTCTATTCCTAATGAAAATTCTTGATCTGAGTAGCAAGTCCTAATGAGTCAATTAAGCCCTAAGTAATGAGTAAATTAAGTTCTGAGAGTTTAAAACTGGAAGGACGGTCGAACTTTTGCACATGCATGAATATTTTATTGTTTTCATCAATTTTAAAGTAACTGTGCATTAAGATTTGCAGATAAATAATAGTTTTGTTTTTTTTTCATTCTTAGACGCATGCTGTATGTTACGTTTAGGAAGTTAGCAATTCTTATAAAGTGAGAGTTCATAACAGGAGCCATAATTGGCATTAAGGTGGGACAATATGGTGGGACCAGGCTGGTAGGGTTCACAGCAGTATGTATGTGTAGCTGGGCTTGCAGGGCCACCTAGAGGTCTACTTACAGACCCTAAAGACAGGTCTTGCCTCTGGGACTGGTATTCTGCGGCTCCACAAGGTCACGGGTCGATTCATTCGCAATGCAGGCTTAATGAAATAGGTTGCTCGGTCTGGGAATTCAAATGGCAGTGGGTCAGAACCTGCAGTCAGATACAATTCTGGCACTGTGTTAAGAGATACAGCACCATTTTAGTACAGGCATATTAATTTCTGACCACAAGAACTGAGCACAATTGGGGATAAAGCGGAGTACATCAGCCAAGTCATTGATACTCCAGCATTCCACCACTGAGTATAGCTTGAAAACAGAACCATTTTTTATAATGTTCTGATGGTTCTTTGGTACTGAAACTAAGACAAGCCTTTATTTCTCACATATACCTTACAGGACATTGACATTTTTTCTTCGCTCAGCCCAGCATGTTAGGAAGCTGTGGTCAGAGCACAGGGCTAGCCGTGATACAGCACCCTGGAGCAGAGAGGGTTAAAGGCCTTCTGGAAAGGTTCAACAGAGGCAGGTTGGTGCTGCTGTGCCGAACCTAAAGCCACTAGGTATGTCCAAAATGTAAAAGTAAAAAAATAAATAAATAATAAGTCATCCGTGAGAAAGCAGGTTTTCCAGAAGACCTGCTTCCCAGTAGTATATCTGCTCTTGTCATGTAGTAGATGAAGTATGAATCCTGTCCTGATACGAGTTCCATTTTCTTTAAATGTGATTCTTCTACAGTAACGAGAAGGCCACTTGAAGCTGTATAACTAAGAATAATCTCATCTGTCTTATGATTTACGTCAGCTGTCACTTTTACTACCATCGTTTAGGAGATTCCAGCCATGTGTGTCTGAAATGTGTAAGTGTTTACCTCTTTGCTGCAATCAATGGGCCACTTTTTTGAGTACTTGGAATGTCACACAGAGGTGTTTCCGCATTAGGGAAGTGAGTCAGAAATGTAACTTACTGGATCCTCTGTCTGTCTCTCTATTACTCCTTCTCTTAACTCAATACACTTCCCACACACACACACACACACACACACCTGTGTATGGTCAGTAGGTGTAGGTTGTTTGACTTGGGAAGGCGGAACAGTTGCTGGAACACACTCAGAGCTTACCATGTCTGCACAGTTTACTGCAAATGACGGAAAATCACTTCAAAAAACAGAACCCAGACTCGTGACGTCAGTCACCACATAAACTGGATAGCTGCTTTTGTGCCCCACCATTACTGTATAGCTTGAGTTATTGGTGTGAAAATGGGGGGAGAAGTCTTTCCAGACAGTTGTTCATTTTCTAAAACACAGAAGCTCTGGTGTGCAAACAGACATAATGGAAGCAGTGGAAATACTTTTAACATGGTGTAGGCAGGTCAAAGTCTGTTGAACAAATTGTGTTTATTTTTTACTTTATATATATATATATATATATTAGTGGGCTGAACCATTTAGTTATTTTACTCATTCACTAACAAATTAGCAAAATGTTAAAACAGTGAAACACCGATTCGCCTCTACCACTTCCGACATCATTCTAACTTTGGTGCGAGACATTCCAGACTTTTCCACCGCATTATTTGTTCCGGAGCATTCCGGCTCCCGGAGGCAGGGAAGTGGTGCTCACCCTGCAACTGTCGTCAGGGCCACAGGAATTCTGAGAGGAATGCAAGCAAATGGAGATGGAAATCTGTAGATATTATTTTTGTGGGTGTAGTGCGTCACTCATATTCTCAGCAGGAGTATCCTGTTATGCTCTGGTTCACCCCTTTCTCTCTCTCTATCTCTCTCTCTCTCTCTCTCTCTCTCTCTCTCTCGGTCTCTCTCTCTCTCTGTTTTTTGTGCGTGTGCTGGACTTTAACACTGATAAGACAGATGAAATGGTTCGTATGTCTTGGTGCATGTGTGTGTATACTTACGTGTGTGGGTGTGTCTGTGTTGGGGGGCGGAGGTATAAGTCTGTCTGAACAGAACAGTGGATTTTTTTTTATACTGATTAACGGTTAAGTTGACTTCAGAAGATAAAGGAAGTGAACGTGAACACTGCAACACTAAAGCATTAAACCTTCCTCGGTCCTATGTTATTTCGTTTGACACTAGCCAATCCAGGGCGGTTATGATGCAATTGTGTACTGTATGTGTGTTGTTCTTACAGCAGTGGTGCAAAACACTGTCCTTCCACAATAATATCTAAATATGGGCATACAGAAATAAATACCCTTACAGAATAACATCATAAAATATTGTTAATATGTTCTTCTCTATTGCATGTCCCACAGTCCTTTGACTGTTGTCCCTGAACTTACACTGAAAAATCTATTTTTTCCTGTTGTCTTTTAAACATTAAAAAATTATGTTGAAATGTACTGTTTTTAAAGGTATATACTCATTTTAAAAAACTGAAAATAAGTCAATACACTACACTGTATTTTTCCCCCAATTATAAATATTTGCCCAGGAAAAAGTATTATTATTATGAGTAGATGTTTTTCAACATTTTGACATACAGTCTCCTCCAAAACTATTGGAACGGCAAGGCCAGTTTGATTGTTTTTGCTGACATTTTGGTTTGAGATAAAAATATGAACAAGAGAGTTTAGAATTTCAGCTTTTATTTACTGATATTCAAATGTGGACATGTTCATCGACATAGAACACAGCACATTTTGTATCAGAACACCCAATTAGTAGGT
>CM022766.1:7100869-7128369 GCA_012411365.1 Ameiurus melas | reverse complement strand
AGGATGATCATATTTGCAACCTTAAATGTCTGAAGGTCTTGGACGAAAGTCACCGGAACAGCTTCAATACACCTTGACACTTGATTTTATAAGTCTCTGGAACTGTATTGAAGGCACTGAATAAACTGTAATGAACACAAAAGAGATTCCCTCAGATGGTCCAAATTGGTCCAAAACCTCTTATTGGTTTCTAATTAATTTCATGCTGAGATTAAGTTATGGTGAAGGCAATAGACAGCATTTTCACACTCATCAAACCATTCAGTGACCATTTGTCTTTTGTGGGTCAGGAAAATGTTATCCTAGAAGTGACCAGTATGACATTTTTCCATGTCGGTAGGTCAGTGGCTATGCTTTTTTGCATCACTGAGCGCTCAAATATACAGTATTTTGCATTCTGCATTATTGAGTCGGTACAAAATAACTGAATTTTTCCAACAAAAAATGTAATGTTACAGAAAAAATTTGAAATGTTTTAAATATAGTAAACATAAAAGAAGGCTGTTGGGCTTTCCCTGCAAAGAAAAACAAACAAATAAAAACACTAATGTGGAATGTCAAAGCTTCCAGAAGTACTGTGGCAGATTCTCCAAGATACACTATGAAACTTACCCGCCAATTTACTTAAAAACTGCACTTTTTTTTTTTTTTTAAACAAGTGTTGTCACACCAAATATTGACTTTGTTTAGTTTATTCCTGTTTACTGCTAAAAATATATATATTTTTTTCTTATGTAGAAATGTTTATCTTCATTCATTTTAATGCATTTTTTGTGCCTAAGCCGTTTGCATTTAAAGGCCTTTTGTATTGTATGTTTGTCTTCATAATGAAGGGTTGATGCACTGTAACCGGTTCTTGCTGACACTACGACCACGTCCTTTATCAGTTACTATGAACAGTCGCTCTTCTGTTTTTCTTCTGTTTTCATGCAGCTTATCTGCAGCACCTTCAAAACACTGAATATCAACATATTCAGCTGGTGCAAGCGTATGTTATACGTTTCCATAGTAACGCGGATGTCATGTGACATCATCACGACGCGCATTCAGCCAAAGCCCTCTTCGATTCCCGTGCGTCGAACATCACCGGGAAAATAACAGCAAAACAATTTTGTGCGATTGTGATTTCGACAGTTCAAGTAGTTTTCAACTGAAAAGAGCACCAAAAAAACCCTCAATTTTTGGAGTCGCGTTGTTTTCGGCCACAACAGTCACAAAAAAACCCCTCTGCGAAATCTACTACTCTATATACTGTACTGTGTATCTCACTTGTCATGACAAAGAAATAGAATATAACCTTCAGAATCAAAAACACTGCTCGAGCTTAAAAATGACAATATTCCACACATTGCTTTTCCATGTTTTTAATAAATATCATATAATAAATGATATTTAGTGCACATTTTGGTACACAATATTGTCACGGGTAATTTGAATGCACAGTTAGTCTACACCTCCATACATGCCTGCAGATGGTGTGCGTGAGGGCGGGGGGGAGGAGAGAGGGGGGGGATCTCTGTTTACATTTGTCAGACAGGGATGGAGGGTGTGGATTTCTAACTTTTATGATCTCAGTCCAAATGTCCCTGATGGCAGGGAGGTTCAGGGAATTTCCATCTCAGAACACTCTAGAAGAGGCAGATTAGACAATTATCCAATCCAAATCCCAGGTTTATGCAACAGTGCATGATGCAAGTGCAAACCACATATTACTCTTTTCCTTTTTTTTTTTATTATTTCTTTTGTTTGTTCTTCATTCGGCCTGTCCGAATGCTCTTTATAATTAGTAAATTAGATGAACTCTGTCACATGTCTCAACTTAAGAACCCTTTGAATTACTATTTGAATTCATTTGTTTGATCATTATAAAAACCAATCGTACTTTGCTACTATAATAGCAAAACAGCAAACCTTGATCTAGAGCCCTGTCCGTTTATAATAGAGAAGGCTGAATAAAATAGGAACGGACGGTATATTGCTACAGAAAGCAGCCGTTACCTGAGCACATCCTTCTCATTCTTTGTAGCGCACATGACTGTGGTCGACCTCGGGGACCCGATCATGAGATAAGAACACTGCGGAAACAGCAGCGAGGGAGGGGTTGCATCTTACGTTGCGCTGTTTTAGTCATTGCAATGTATTTCGAATGTTTCTCCAGAGTGTTTATTCAGGAAAATGTCAGATATGTAACCACATTTTAAAAGATCTCTGGGATGAAATAAGAAGGTGTGGTTGATTTACTCCATGTAGTGCTGACCGTTCTGATCAAGTTAATATTTGTGACTAAAATCCCAAGCCACAGTTCCTGAAAGCCTTAAGCCGAAGGTGTTAAAGTGGTTCGCTTTAAAAATACATTAATGGTCTGTTTTATTTATTTTTAATAATAATGATTTTTATATCCATGTGGTATCCTCGGACAAAATTTTAGCTGTCTTTTTTTTTTTTTTTTTTTTTTAACTTTAAATATTGCTTTGAACATATTTGACCTCCCCATGATTGCAGTATTCTCTTCCAGCACAGTTTCATTCTACAAGCTCTAGTTATTACTATTTGCCATTATGCATATTTGTGCTGTGTTTTATTCTTTTATGGTTTGACTCTTTTACTCGATCTGCTTTCCAGCTGCCTTGTTGTGTCCTTGTGTACGTTCAATAGCTACAAATGAGCCTTCGCTTGTATTTCCTATGCGTGGTAGATTAAGCTGGAGAATTCGACCGACTTCCAGGACATCACCAGCGTGGTGGCTCTCGCCAAAACGTACGCAACCGCAGAGCCCTTTGTCGACTCCAAGTACGACATCCGGATCCAGAAAATTGGCAACAACTACAAAGCATACATGTAAGGACGCGTTAATTAACTTTGTAAGGGTTTATGCGTGAGTGTATGGCATGGTGGTGTTTCCCTGCACTTTTGACATATATATATCTTTCACCTTCCATCTTATTATGTGTGTTTATTCAATGCGGAACAAGTTCACAACAAAACAAAACGATGAAAGTATAGCTTAGGTTGTAAGTACATTTAAAATTAGCTTGAGGTATGAAACCTCAGACTTTATAGAGACAGATACTCAGATAACTGAGTGTGTGTCAGTGCATGACCATGAGAAATGGTACACCACACGTTTACTGAATAAGCACGATAGACTCACTGCACTGCCGTAACACAGGACGCTACTCTCCCAGCGCTGCGCCCTGCTGTGGCATCCTCCAAGGGGAAACGGTGGCGTCTCCATGGGCCTGTCCTAACTATTATGTGGCTAGCCTCATCACCCAGAGTCGCCAGCGGTGTGGCACTGGACAGTTGCTTTCCTACACACATTCCCTTCCCAGTCTCGCTCTCGTGCCGATTGTTTTGAGTGTTACCCGTTGAGGCTGCCTGTAGTTTTCCAGTTCAGTGCACCTACTGTACAACAACATGCTCAAAGCTGTAAATGCCCTCTGATTTACGGTCCGTCATGTGCTGGTCATGTGTTACACAATTGACCATTATGATCTACACGCACAGTGTTGTTATTTCATACACGCAAGACGATCTATTGTCTTCTACAGAGTTTCAGGAAACAGTTAAGAATCTTTAACGGTAGTGATCAAAACCGAACATAGACATTTTTTTATATTCTTAAAAGGTCTAAGACGTTCGGTCAACTTTAATAACCACCGTATCCTGGTTTGTGTCGTTGTGGATCTGGAGCCTATCCCTGGAACACTCGCCGAGAGGTTGGGCAATTTGGGCACCTTGGGGCAATTTAATCTAGCCAGTCCACCTACACGCATGATTTTGGACAGTTGGAGGAAACTAGACAACTTGGAAGATCATGGTAACCTCTACACCGGATCGAACCCTGAAGCTGTGAGGAACGAATGTGTCACCAGTTTGTAGATTTTGAAGGAAAAATATTGATCCTAGGGTTAATTTAAATCATTTTAAATCTAAGAAGGCATTAAATGGCATTTTCTCGCTAGCTGTTTTAGGATGATTGTTTCACCTTCCTTGTAAAAGCCTAGGTGTGATTTGTGTTTGATTCTGAAGGGTGTCCTTAGAGAAGAAGATAACATCCTGCCCATGATCCATGACACAATAATGTGATAAGATCATAAAGCAGTTATCAAGTGATTAAGCATTGAACGAAGACTTGTTTGTAGATCATATTTAATGGAATGATGTTCTAGCCTGCTGTAAGTAAGCAGACTGTCTAGTCATTTACGCGTTAAAAGTGCTCTTTATGTTGCTATGACAACCGCTGATTTCATGATTGGCATAAATGCGTACCATTCCCCTGTGTGTCAGGAAGCGAGGGAAAGTGGGGAGAAAGAGCGAAAAAACTCATCTGCTCAAATAAACAATGTCCAGCCACACATCAGTGCCTCTTCCTGTTTAAAACATACCAAAAAAGAAAGCATGAGCAACACCCTTCTGGCTTTGAACTAAACCACACAATAAGCCCACTAAAAGACTCTGCAATCAATCACTTCTCTTCTGCTCACTTCCGCACCAGTTTCCTTTAGTGCTTGTCAGTGTGATCCATGGCCTTGTTGAAAGCAGGTTTAGAATTTCTCAAGGTTTGGGCGCAAAAAAAAAAAAGACTTAAGGAGTGATGAGAACTTTATCTACGGTTTACTTGACCTTGTTTATTTTATTTATTTATTTTTTTTGACCTTTTCTGTCTTGTCTCTTTGTAGGAGAACCTCCATTTCAGGTAACTGGAAGGCCAACACTGGGTCTGCTATGCTGGAGCAGATCGCCATGACAGATAGGTATGTCTGTGTATCTGATGATGAAGTATATATAGAATATGCATATAATATAGATGAAGAGTAAGAACGAATAAATAAAGATGGTGAATAATTGACGGGACCGTTGATTAAGTAACTCAATGAATCATATGTGGATAAGGAAAGTGGAGTGAGTTTGTTGATTGATCCATTAGTTCTTGTATGTAAAAAAAAAATGTTTCTCATGGCCTCGGTTTTTTAGGTATCGTCTGTGGGTGGACTCGTGCGCTGAGATGTTTGGAGGCTTGGATATCTGCGCTGTGAAGGCTGTACATGGGAAAGATGGCAAGGATTATATTATAGAGGTACATCGCATACGAAAGTGCTGTAAATAATGATAAATCTGTCAGAACAGCACACAGGACTCCAGGGTCATTAAAAGCACGTGTTCCAGTGTGAAGTTCATATCTGTTTTTCTTTAGTACTTTAGGCTTGTTTTGTCTGTATTTAAGCATGTGGACATTTATCTCCTTGGCTTAGCCAAAACAAGCAAGCAAAGTGGCACTGAGACCGAGTTTAAAGAGTTTGTCTCGGATGCACTAGACTCCCTGATGTGCTATTAGTTGGGTGGATCAAGTCTGATTCAGACTCAGAATTTTTTCAAAGTAGTTCAAAGCAGCTCAGCAAACAAAAGCAGTAAAGTGAAACTCCAGTCTCCTGACCTGTAGAATCTATTGTACTTCAAGAGCGAAAACAAAAAAAAGAAGTCTATCCACTTTGATGTGATGATCCCAACCCTCCCCCGAGTCATTTGAGCATTCGTGTTATTGTGTAATTGAATTGCGCCTCTCGCCATGCCATAATTTGTTAGTTGTGGCTTTAAGTCAGTATTAAACAGCGTACAAGCTTAGATCCAGCCAGTCATTTCAGACTTCCTACACAAAGCGATGTTTAGACTGGAGAGATGATAGAGGAAACGATAGCTAGTGTAGCGTAGATAGCGTAGTGGGTCACAGCGACTTGATAATAAGAAAGCGAAATAGATGTTCAGATTAGTTACACGATGTTCAGCCGGAGCCAGAAGTCGAACGCGCCAATAGCGTGATAAAGAGGTGAAGATATTGAGAACAGAAATGCTGTGAAAGGATCATCTGGAAATGCTTCACTCAGTGTTAGACCTATTTACTCAGACTTTAGATCAGACAAGTACATTCACCGTGTAAAACTTTAAATCCATGTAAAAGTCGGTGGAGATGTTGTAAAGTAGAAGCGAGGGGAAGAGAAAACGTGGCTGATCCGTTCAGAAAGGGCTGCGATAAAGGAAACTAGATTTTCTGAAGAGGTCTCTGTAGTTGTTCATGTTCTAATAATGTGCTTCACCTTTCCATAGTTCACAGTTAGATAATGGATCGGATGAGGCAATCCTAATGTGAATAAAATGATCCAAAATGTGAGCACAAATGCACAGTAAATATTGTTCCCTGAAATGTGACAGGGCTTTGTATGTTATCTCAGATTCTAAAAAGAGACTTAACGGTAAGTTAATATCCTATTTATTCATTCATTTATCTTCAATAACTGTTACATCCTGGTCAGGGTCACATTAGATTTTTAGAGCGAGGTATGAACTCATGGTAATGGCGCACTTTTATCCAAAGCGCTTTACACTGTGTCTCATTCACACACTCACACCAATGGTAGCAGAGCTGCCATGCAAGGCACTAACTTGCCATCGGGAGCAACTTAGGGTTTCAGTGTCTTGCCCAAGGACACTTCGGCATGTGAATCGATCTCCAGTCCATCACGCGACACTACATTCACACAGTCATTCACACCTAGGGGTCACATTTTTAGAGTCACCAGTTGATTGGAGGAAACCAGAGAACCCTGAGGAAACCTACATGGACATGGGTAGAACAGGCGAAGTTCAGCACAGACACCAGCACAGGATTAGGCTCAAACAGGGGATCCTGAAGCTGTGAGGTGGCAACGCTACCCGCTGTCCCTAATTTCTTATTGCCTATATTAAATTAATAGGTCTTAAAATAAGGATAAACGTCCTCGGTTTTGGAGTATCGATTAAGATGATCGAGTTCGCCACATATTAATTAACAGTGTTCGGAGATTTACAGGACTGTAAAAATATTGTGAAGCACAGCATTATCACATTGGAACTTTAGTGTTTGGTGCCGTTGCTAAGTTTGGAGAGAATTAGAGGTCGAGAAAAATCAATTACAGAAATAGAATAATAAGTAAACGTGAACTGAACTGAAAAGGAGACCTTTTATTTATCCCGAAGGCCAGAATCAAGTTGGTTTTACAATTTTGGAAGTTGATGTCTAGGTTAGTGGTGAGTTTCTTTGGTGCGGGTATATTATAGTGTAGTTAAACTGTGCAGAATTAGGACACTAAACTGCTGGATGTGCCACGGATCAGAATTAATACATGTTCTAAAAAAACAAGAAAAACACTCCAGCACCGCTTCTGAGTATCCTGGCATTCTAAAGCCACTCGTCAAGGTTATTTATAACCCAGCGCCTCGTGTTGCGCTCATCCCAGGACACATCTGTGCAAGTGAGCAGATATTGCTCTGTATATTTTCTGTTGTCATAATGACCTCACAAGGACCAGATCAGTCGCGTAGACGCATTCACATTGATGATGGTCCAGCACAGATAGGAATCTCTGTCTGCCTTGACTCTGAGGTGATGTAATGACAGCAGATATCTCACTTTGGTCAGTTCTGGTTTTTTCTTTCTTTTAGTGATGAATAATGCTTTCCGTAGAGCACAAAGGCCTTATCTATTTTCAGGAGGCCCAGTGCAGGGTCTGTGGGACATGGATACATGAAATGAATAATTTATATATATATATATATATATATATATATATATATATATATATATATATATATATATATATATACATACAGTATCTCACAAAAGTGAGTACACCCCTCACATTTGTGTAAATATCTGATTATAACTTTTCATGTGACAACACTGAAGAAATGCCACTTTGCTACAATGTAAAGTAGTGAGTGTACAGCTTGTGTTAACAGTGTCAATTTGCTGGCAACAAAAGTGAGTACACCCCTAAGTGAAAATGTCCAGACTGGGTCCAAAGTGTCAATATTTTGTGGCCACCATTATTTTCCAGCGCTGCCTTAACCCTCTTGGGCATGGAGTTCACCAGAGCTTCACACGTTCCACTGGAGACCTCTTCCACTCCTCCATGACGACATCACGGAGCTGGTGGATGTTAGAGACCTTGTGCTCCTCCACCTTCCGTTTGAGGATAACCCACAGATGCTCAATAGGGTTTAGGTCTGGAGACATGCTTCGCCAGTCCATCACCTTCACCCTCAGCTTCTTTAGCAAGGCAGTGGTCGTCTTGGAGGTGTGTTTGGGGTCGTTATCATGCTGGAATACTGCATACTGATCATGCTCTGCTTCAGTATGTCACAGTACATGTTGGCATTCATGGTTCCCTCAATGAACTGTAGGCTGACCCTCCACCCTTTCAACCTCTGCAGCAATGCTGGCAGAACTCGTACAGTGAGGGAAAGAAGTATTTGATCCCCTGCTGATTTTGCACGTTTGCCCACTGACAAAGAAATGATCAGTCTATGATTTTAATGGTAGGTTTATTTGAACAGTGAGATACAGAATAACAACAAGAAAATCCAGAAAAACTCATGTCAAAAATGTTATAAATTGATTTGCATTTTAATGAGGGAAAATATTATTTGACCCCTCTGCAAAACATGACTTAGTACTCAGTGGCAAAACCCTTGTTAGCAATCACAGAGGTCAGACGTTTCTTGTAGTTGGCCACCAGGTTTGCACACATCTCAGGAGGGATTTTGTCCCACTCCTCTTTGCAGATCTTCTTCAAGTCATTAAGGTTTCGAGGCTGACGTTTGGCAACTCGAACCTTCAGCTCCCTCCACAGATTTTCTATGGGATTAAGGTCTGGAGACTGGCTAGGCCACTCCAGGACCTTAATGTGCTTCTTCTTGGGCCACTCCTTTGTTGCCTTGGCCGTGTGTTTTGGGTCATTGTCATACTGGAATACCCATCCACGACCCATTCTCAATGCCCTGGCTGAGGGAAGGAGGTTCTCACCCAAGATTTGACGGTACATGGTCCCGTTCATCGTCCCTTTGATGCGGTGAAGTTGTCCTGTCCCCTTAGCAGAAAAACACCCCCAAAGCATAATGTTTCCACCTCCATGTTTGAAGGTGGGGACGGTGTTCTTGGGGTCATAGGCAGCATTCCTCCTCCTCCAAACACGGCAAGTTGAGTTGATGCCAAAGAGCTCCAGTTTGGTCTCATCTGACCACTACACTTTCACCCAGTTGTCCTCTGAATCATTCAGATGTTCATTGTCAAACTTCAATTGTTACCAATTGTTTTCTTGGTGACTATGGTCCCAGCTGCCTTGAGATCATTGACAAGATCCTCCCGTGTAGTTCTGGGCTGATTCCTCACTGGTCTCATGATCATTGCAACTCCACGAGGTGAGATCTTGCATGGAGCCCCAGGCCGAGGGAGACTGACAGTTCTTTTGTGTTTCTTCCATTTGCGAATAATCGCAACAACTGTTGTCAGCTTCTCACCAAGCTGCTTGGCAATGGTCTTGTAGCCCATTCCAGACTTGTGTAGGTCTACAATCTTGTCCCTGACATCCTTGGAGAACTCTTTGGTCTTGGCCATGGTGGAGAGTTTGGAATCTGATTGATTGCTTCTGTGGACAGGTGTCTTTTATACAGGTAACAAGCCAACATGTACCGTGACATTCTGAAGCAGAGCATGATCAACGACCCCAAACACGTTTGGTTCAAGACCCACTTAAAAGCTGCCACTGTTGGGCCCTTGAACAAGACCCTTAACCCTCTCTGCTCCAGGGGCGCTGTATCATGGCTGACCCTGCGCTCTGACCCCAACTTCCTAACATTCCTAAGAATTTCACTGTGCTGTAATGTATACGTGACCAATAAAGGCTCATTATGAGTTTACATACACTTTGCAGAATCTGCAGAATAATTGTTCTGTATTTCCTCATTTGTAAGTCACTTTGGATAAAGAGCGCCTGCTAAATGAAAAAAAGTAAATGTAATGTAGATGAGTGTCTGTCTGGAATTTCCGTCCATGCTTCCTCTCACCTCCCAAAAGCATACTGGTACTTGGAATGGTTAAGCTAAATTGCCCCTAAGTGTGTGCATGGAACACTGCAATGAACTGGGAGCACAACCCGAGGGTGCGTTCCTGCCTCATACCCAGTGCCGCATACAAACTATTAAGTGTCCAATGAAAAGTTATTGAAGAAATATAATGTGAATTGTTTTCATACTTTTCAATTTATCAAACAATCTCCTTATAAAACTGCAGAACAATGAACGTACACAAAGCCAAACTGTGCTCACAACAAATGTTGATCCATTTTTTGTATATAGTATTAGAGTCTTTTTATAGGCTTATAAAACAGGTCCAAGAGTCCTTTATGTACTTTTTTATATCGTACATATCTATACCACATTTCACTCAACAGATTCACAAATGCACAGTTTGAAATTGAATCCATCTTCAGGAATGATTTGCTATTTTCCTGCTTTGTCATACATTCCATTGTCCTGAACGTCAGGATATTATATATTAACCCCATTAACACTCGGGACACATCAGCGCTTCCACTCCAGGCTTAAATGTTTCTCACTCTCACTGCTTGCATGCCTTTCTTATTAGGTTCACTCAAGTTATTGAATAATTCAGAGTTGTTACTGAGTAAGATGCCCTAGTATGAGTAGCCAAATATTAAAAGCAGGAGTTTATACGTTTAAAGAAACAATCAGGAAATGATCTATTTTGTCTGCGAAGTAAAACAAAAAAGAATAATAATAATCATGCATTTAGAATTCAAAATCCTACACTTTCTTCATTACGGCGAAAATTTATAATATAAAATGAAGGACTGTCGGTCACTGCCTGTATCGATCGAACAGTCTTTGTACACGTTTTTATTTTCCTAATTATTATAGCCGGCTCAACTAAGTCTAGATTGACACTGTATGTCACTGAAAACAATGTCCTTAATTAGACAGCATTTTACACCCAGAAAAGCGGGAAATCCTTTCAGTTCGGCCAGGGCTTAACTTTCTTTTCTTTTTTATTGAGCCTGGACGTGACAGGAAGCCTCGCTCTCCAGGGAGCTGATGACGCAACACATTCCAGCTCTAAACTGTTCCTCAGTGGGAGGCAATGAACTAGGTGAAGCCATATTATAGGAATGTGTAGTATTTTACTGCAAGCATATGCATCCTATGTTTCCTTGGGCTTCTCTGGTTTCTTCCCACTTCCCAAATGCTGGTAGTTGGATTGTCCCTAGGCGTGCATTATGATGGACTGGCGCTTAATCTGGGGGGTGTTCACGCCCAATCATGTCCAGTGTTCCTGGGAAAGGTTATGGATCCACTGACCAGGATGATGCCTTCCTGAAGATGGATGCTTACATAATCACTTATATATATATATATATATATATATATATATATATATATATATATATATATATATATATATATATATAAACCTCAAAAACATTAAAGGATGCAAACTTAACAAAATTCAAAATAAATGTTCAGACTAGGTAAATATTTTAGTGGAAGTAGGTAAACATTTATGAAACCGCTCTCTGATGACGCAACATAGACATTAATAAGAAAAATTGCCTTTATTCTGAACATTCATGACTTCAGGCACGTCAGGCTGGCTTGGCTGTGACGTGTAGGCCCCGTGTCTGTTTAAATGTTAGCAGGCAACAGAGAAAACATTACGCCACTGATGAAAACAGCCTCGACCACCTCACGTCCAGCATCCAGCAGGATGACCTAACCTCGTCGTCTGCTGAATCACTCTGAGCCAGTAAATTACAGGGAGGCGTGTCGGGACAGCGGGGATGGAAACGGTTGGTGTCTGAAGTCTGTGCCCAGGCAGTGGCTTCTCAGTGGCTGTGGTTATGAGTAACAGGCAGAACCTCCCTACTGCTCCTGCTGTTTCAGGAAGGCCCCTGTGCTTTAACCACTTTGTAAAATTCCTTAATTTCATTTAATACCCAAAAAGCCGTGCAGTCGTTGCTGTGAAAATGAATGATTCTTCTGTTCGTTTGTTTTCTGTTTCTTTCCAATAGCCGTGATGACAGCTTGAAGCAGTAAACCACTGGGATGAAATTCGGAGACATGCTAGAGTTCTTTAAAGCCTGCCTTTTCAAACACAGCCGTGTGATTACATTAAACGATTGTCCTTGGAAGTTAAGAAGGAACAAAAACTACAGTTGGGGGGGTTAAACTTTTGAACAGGATGATCGGTGTAAATTATTTTGTTCAAAGATCTTACTTTTTTTTTCATTTAGTACTGCCTTTCAGAAGCTACATAACATATTTACATGTTTCCCATAAGACAAAATAATAATCATTTACACACGATCGTCCTGTTTAAAAGTTTACACCCCCCTGGCTCTTAATGTACCGTGTTGCCGTCTTGAGCATCAGTGAACGTTTGCACCTTTTGTAATAATCATGTACGAGTCCCTCAATCGTCCTCGGTGTGAAAAGACGGATCTCGACGTCATATAGTCGCTGTTGGAAAGGACTCAAAGATGCTGGAAAAGTACAGAATGTGCAGGACCTGGAGGATTATTCTGAAGAACAGTGGGTAGTTTAACTGCTCAGGACAAACGAGGGACTCGTGAAGAACTCTCACAAAACATAAACACAGTCGCTGATCATCCAGGTAACGACACGCAGGATTAATAATCAAGCGTGTGTAAACTTTTGAACCCGTTTTTTTAAATAATTATTAACATTTTGCACATTCTGCAAGGCGTATGTAAACGTATGACTTCGACTGTAAACTGCTCGAAAATTCCAGATGCAAAAAAAAAACCCCACCAAAGTGCACTGTGGAAAGAGAATTTAGAAAAGCGCATATGTATTGTATGAATCCCAAGAGATAAAGAAGCAATATTTTAGGAGGGCCTCTCTGCTCCAACCTTTCCTCACTCCACCTCTTCCTCTCTTTCTTGCTCTCAGCAGCTTTTGGCTCTTCCCCTGTCCCAAACATTGTTTACACCAGAGCACTGCTCACATGTAAGCAAGTGGCCAAGACACGAGTCTTCCCCTTCCAGTGTTCCTCTCAGCCCGTGTCTCTGTCTTCTCAACCTTCTACTCCTCTGTTTTGCTGTCTATGTGAAGTGACACACCTCTTTCCCAGTTTGAAATCCAGCTCCAGGCACATGTATGAGTCACTGTTATGGGACAAACTTTACAGCCCGTCTCTTTTCTTTGAGCCCATGGGATTTAAAACTTTCCGAGTATAACACCGCCGTGTACCCGTCACACTCTGCCGCAAAACACCCAGACCTGATCCGAGTCTTTTCCTTGGTTTTCTTTTATTAGGCCACAGCAATCCCAGCTAAAGCCCTCAGAATTAACAACACCGCTACTGCTTCTTTCATATTTTTCATCCACCTTTTCATTTCTTTTCATCTCTGCAGCTCTTGAAATGGTTTGAAAATGGTTTATGACACTAAGTCAGTATTTCAGAAAATCTATGACTTTTCATTTCACACCCCCCGGGCTTATTTTTCACGTGAAGTGCAGATAACATGCTCATGATGTCACTGTTTTCTCCTCCAGAATCCTGCAATGTATCTATTTCAAACTATGGTCAATATAATCTGTAAAAATAAATAAATAAATAAATATGTGTATATATATATATATATGATGTTTTTGCAGTGTTTGGTTCAGCTCGGTGTCCTTCAAGCGAATGAGCAAAAATATCGTATGAAATATACATTAATTATATAGAGTCAAACAACTGGACTTTCTACTCTAACACAAAATCATTCTTTTTCCCTGGTGGTTAGGTCTTTCAACAAGATAATGACTCCAGATATACATCTAAATCAATACAGAAATGGCTACAAGAGACCAAATCAATGTGGGTTTTATTCCAATGGGTAAATCTGGATCTGAGCCCTATTGAAAACCTGTGGTCTGAAATGAAGAGAAGAACTGTACAAATATACAAAACCTAAGAATATAAAGGAGCTTAAAAGGTTTGCTGGATTTCCCACCGTGTTAGACATGACAGGAAGAGACTCGGTACTGTTATTCTCTTCAGAGGAGGCTTTGTACTGTAGGTGAACCCTACATGGAAAAATTGTCACTAATTATAATATTTGAACAAATATATATACTTCCAAGGGTATCTGAGCTTAAAATATCACTAACTGCATGTTATTCATTTGTGTATATTTTTGGTTCTATTTTCAAGAATGGTGCTGATGATTCCAGAGCAGGAGCAGTTTTCATTAGAGAACGTTATAATACTGTCTCCAAGTGCTCAAACAGGGGTACTGCAGTGTCTGGTCTGGTTTGAAAGACTCCGTGAAAAGATCACTGTCTGATCTGGTTTGTTTCAGGTGATGGATAGCTCCATGCCTCTGATTGGCGAGCATGTGGAGGAGGACAAGCAGCTCATTGCTGATCTGGTCCTCAACAAGATGGCCTTTGCTCTGCTCGGCATCACCTCTCCTCAGTCCTCCAATGCCAAGGTGCCCAAACAAACATCACTACTGACTCATTGTATACATTGCTTAAACATTCTACATGTTACTAATAAATTGCAGTGTGACCGATCTTGAAAAACATCCCGAGCTTGTCATTTTAAAGATATTTGGTCACTCAGACATCACAGTCGCGTTCATCAGTTCGTCAGCCACTCAAATGACTTCTGACAGCATCTACAAGACAGGAACCTGCGTATCTGAAAAGAAATAATAGATCGAATCGATACGTTCAACATGCTAATGCGTCACTTTGTCTCAGGGACAGACACAGCCTGGTCCACAGACGACTCAGCCGAGACGAGCTCAAGGTGAGTTACTAAGAGAATAAAAACCTGGAAATCTGGAAATCTGGTGGTATTGTCATTTTGTTAAAGCGTTTTAGTAAAGAATTTTGTTTCTTCTAGCCACAGACGCAACAAGACAAGGTTAGCTAATTCATTCTTTCCTTTAGACAGCTCACTGGAGTCTAGAGATCATTGCAGAACCTCTGTAGATTCAATCCTGTGAACTACTTAGTGATAATTTCCCCAGAGGTTTCAGAAATACCAAATATATTATTTACATGTAAATCGATGTTAAATACGATGATGAACAGTATACACTACTCTGTCTATCCGTGCGTGCGTAGGAGGTCCTCGCTCAGGTTCGGCCTCACCGTCTCAGTCTGCACAGGGATCTCCACAGCGAGCTCGCTCTGCGAACACCTCTCCCAGTCAAGCCTTCCAGCCAGGCCCAATCCCAGCATCCTCCTCTCAGAAGCAAGCACCACAGCTCAAGTAAGCTCTGTGACTTCATCCACTCTCACTGTGTCTGTTACTTTATCCTCCAATTTTATACAGAACATGCTATATTTATATATAGATCAGCCATAACATTAAAACCACCTGCCTGATATCGGGTAGATCCCCACAAAAGCCGCTCTGACCCGTTGAGGCATGGAAAGTCCTGTGCGTTGTGAGGTGGGGATCTGGGATTGAGATCTGTGGAATTTGGAGGCCGGGAAAACACCTTGGACTCTACGTCCTGTTCCTCAAAGGATTCCTGTACAGTTTATGCAGTGTGGCAGGGCGCATTATCCTGCTGAAAGACACCACTGACATTAAGGAATACTGTTGCTATGAAGTGGTGTACTTGGTCTGCAACAATGTTTAGGTAGGTGGTACATGTCAAAGGAACATCCACGTGAATGGCGGAACCCAAGGTTTCCCAGCAGAACATTGCCCAGAGCATTGCACTGCCTCTGCCAGCTTACCTTCTTCCCACAATGCATCCTGGTTTCTGCCGTTTTGGAGATGCTCTGCAACCAGTTGTCGAGCCATCACAATTTGGCCCATGTCAAAGTCACTCAGACCCCTTCGCTTGCCCATTTTTCCTGCTTCCACCACGTCAACTTCGAGATCTGACTGTTCCCACCCCTCGACAGGTGCCATTGTAACGAGATAATCAGTGTTATTTACATCACCTCTCAGTGGTTTTATTGTTATGACTGATCGGGGACAGTGGTGGCTTGGTGGTTAAGGCTCTAGGTCTGATCGGAAGGTCGAGGGTTCAAGACCCAGCACTTCCAAGCTGCCACTGTTGGGCCCTTGAGCAAGACCCTTAACCCTCTCTGCTCCAGGGGGCGCTGTATCATGGCTGACCCATTACTGACAGCTGGATTGATGGGCCATGCATAAAAAAAGAATCGTCTTTAAATGTCTAAAACATTTAAATGAATAGTTCACACGTGTTAAGCTGGGATATCTAAGGGGGTTCTTATCGTCTTCTTATTTGCGTTCAGTAACTCCATTTGCGCGTGTTATCTTTCAGCAAATCTCAATCTCTCACAAACACCTTCACGGAGACACTGAGAGGAAACCCAGTGGACGACGAGGCCAAAGCTGAGACCATCCGCAGCCTCCGCCAGTCCTTTGCCAGCCTGTTCTCCGACTAATACGCTCGCTCACACGTACACCAAGATCTGCACTTTTGGAATGAAGGTTGTTGTGAAGGTCGGTAGAGTCGAAGTGAAGTGGCTAACCTCACGACTGAGGAAGAGGTGCATTCGGTCCATGTCACTAGGTGTGATCACGTCTCATTCTTTTCAAACCTGATTCTTTCACCTCTTCCCTGATTCTGAGATTCTAAGATTTTGACTTCCTTTTTTTTTTTTTTTTCTTTTTTTTTAACCAACCGTAATATCTTCACCGAGAAGATCCACAAAGTTTCCACCATGAAAATAACCACAAAAGCTTGTCTTGTATGTGTAATATCTGTTATTATAGTTTACTTCAGTAACTTGAGCGTTTACAGCAGGGTTCACCAATTCCAGTCGCAGAGGTTCGAAATGGCGTTTGAGTGATTTCTCGGCTTTAATCAGGTTTAATCGGTGAGCTGGAGCGGAGAAATCGCCAGACTGCACTGGATTGTGGCACTCTGCTTTACAAACTGCTTTGGTCTAAAATCAGTTAAGGACTTCCTGTGGACTCATCAACATGGTTGTAACTTGTGGTGTAACCGCATGAAAAGTTTCTCTGATACTCGTATAACCCAATATCACAGCATCACCGTCATCTAACTAACAACGAATTCATCCAAACTAATAAAATACTTAGCAACAAAAAAAATTTCTGTCCTGTTTTAGAAATGTAGCATATATCAAGAGTAATTAAAAAAAAATAAAAATCTGTAACAGTGTAGCATAACGTTAACAGTATAGCTGTTTCAAATTTACCGTCTTACGCTATCAGCAACGCTTTATGATTGAATTAGCGAACAGTTATAATGATATAATCCTTCAAGCCCATGACACAGTATGTATTACATCAGGCAATATTCCACATATTTATTTCCAAATATCAGGATCAGTCTTCCATTACAAAGAAATCTTCCCTTTATACGTGAAGTGTACTTGACAGTGTACTGTAAATAGTATTTGATTTATTGGGCATTTCATCTCCTTACTGGGAATCTCTGACATTGACTTTTGAGGGAAGAATCTTCACAACAAACAAAGGAAAAAAGTCATCATCATAATAATAATAACAACAACAACAACATCCTGTGAGTCCCATTTGAAAGCCATTAAATCACTGACATACTGAGGCCTTGATTTACTAAGATCCCAAATACTGTGTGTGGGGGGAAGAAGTGGACGTGTGATTTATGAAGAATAATTACGTGAATTACACGAGCTGTAGAATAGGGTTAGAGAACAATATGGATATGAGGTGTTTTAAGAGAATCTCGCCATAAATCGGACTGAAAGGAAACATCTCCACACAGGCATATTTCTGCAGTTCAATTAAAGGCTTTGAGTGGCATCATGAAATGAGTATAAATGTAAAATAAACGATTACGTCACGGGCGTAGGGTACATCGAATTTAAATAGAGCCTTTTCAAAGTCTCTATTTAAATTCTCTTGGGATCGTAGGTGTGTACGTACCTGACGAGTAGTATTAAGTGATTTTTTGAGAACATTTTGAGAAGCTGAGGTGTAATCTTAAAAAACCTCATGAATAAAGTCTAATGAATGGTATGATTTTGTCTTAATCTGTTGGAGAACAGGCCTCTCCAAATCGTTGCTGCGTTCCACGAAAGCTCGTAACTCAGATTTATTTTCTAATAAAAAAAACAAACCACCACTTCAGGTTCCTACTCGGAACTCGGAATGTTCACATGACCGCTCACGATAGTAAATACTGTGCACTAATATTGGCACCCTTGGTAAATATGAGCAGGAATGGCTGTGTAAAACATTGGCGTCATCGTTTAAACTTTTGATGTTTTGTTCAAAGCATTCACAAAAATACTCTGCTCCCGTGGATATCAAACAATTGCCAACAAAACACAGGTTTACCCCCCTTATTAAATATTTAATGTTATATTAAATGTGATATTAAATGTTTTTATATTAAATGTGATACTAAATGTTTTCATTTAATATCTGTTGATATTTGATAGAGTCCATGATGCTTTGTATCCTAACAAAATGTCCAGGTCCTCTTGCAGAAAAAGAGTCCCGAAATATTAAAGAGCCTCCACCGTATTTAAGCATGTTTATTGCCACAAAGCTCTATTTTGGTTTCATCTGACCAGGGAACGCGATCCCATTTGAAGTAGAGTCTGGCAAACCGAAGACGCTCGAGTTTGTTTATGGATGAGAGTAGAGGCTTTATTTCCAGTGTTGTGTTTGCAGTTGTTTGATATCCATGAGAGCAGAGTATTTTTGTGCATTTTTTTGGAACAAAAGATCAAAAGGTTAAACAATAAAGATCATTTTTCACAGCCTTCTTTGCTCATATTTACCAAGGGTGCCGATATTAGTGGAGGACACTGTAAGTAAATAAAATACTTAACAATGACTTTTAAACAGAAATATCCTATCCCATATTCTTTAAGGCGGAAAAGATACAGATACAAGATACAGTTCTCCGAAAAAGCCCTAAAGTAAATCAGCCTTCACTGTTTTTTTTTTTTTTTTTTTTTTTTTTTTTATGGGTGTTTGCATAGGGTTTTTCCACACACACACACACACACACACACACACACACATATATATATCTTTAACGAATCAGGGCCTAAATGTTTTTGGGGTTTTTTTTTAAGCGAAAAAGATTATACTTACAGAATATCCAAGGTGTCATATTGGTCTCTCTCAGTGTTTTGTTTAATTTCTGTAAGTATTTTGTGACCATGAAATATTATGTTGCCTGTTAAGATAAGTAGCTGGGTTTATTTGACTTGTGGACCAAATTCTGTGTTCATGTTACAAAAATACATGAATAAAAATAAAATTAAAAAAGAGAGGGGAAAAAACAAAAAACAAAAATCAAGTTTTGCAGTGATGCTAACTGGTATACTCTCTTTCTTTCTTTCTTTCTTTCTTCCGAGAGAATGCCTAATGTCAGTGTGACGTATTGGTTTCCTCTATAATCTACATGCACGTTACGAAGTGCACTGGAAAGCCATAAAATAGAAAAGAGGAACCGTTTCATGTTTGGTGATTTGAACTGTTCTTTGTTCATATTTTAGGCGCACACGGCTAAGTTTCATTTCTTATCTATCTGATATAATAACAGAAGACGTGTTCATATGTGCATTATATGGTCTGTACACGCCAGTCTCCCAGTCAGCTGGCAGAGTAATAATCCTGTATTCAGAACTAGTCAAAGCAATCGAATGATCTGTTCACTAGAACTTTCGGCGTGGTCTTGTGTATCGTCTTATTTCTTTTTCTCGAATTACCTGAACTGTGTAACTAATCTCTAAAAACATCCAGTGCGTTAATGTATCCGTGTTCGTTCATGGTTCTTTCTTCCTTTCTGAGTTTATCCTGTGTATCAAAACTACAAAGTTGTATATTCACGTATGTATGTATGTATTTATTTATTTATATTTGTATTTATATGACATTTTATTTGGTCCAATGTATATTAAGCGGAACGATGTTCTTTAAGAAGCATGCCTTGATTTTTACAGTATCTTACCCGAGTGTTGGACATATCTGAGCATAAATCGATGAGGTGATTAGCTTTGAAAAAAAAATAAAATAATAATAATAATAATAATAAATAATATAAAACTGAGGCATAGCTGTTGATGATCACCTGACTTGCAGTCGCTATAGGCTACCTCATGGCTCCCGTCTTTCGCAACGCAAACGCCTCATCCGTTCAAGATTATGCAGTAAAAAGCTAGCGCTCGGAGAACGCGTGAAACCCGCTGCATACGTACAGTAGCTGTAGGTCTGATTTCTGTTTCGCCTTCCCTCCTAGACGACGTTAGGTCAGTGTTGTATTTTTTATCCGTTTCAAGTCGGACGGACGGATGTGGGTCTTAACACAGCGACGCAGCAACCACGGCGGCGTGAAATTGACAGGAACGACGCAAAACCGGCTGATCGCGAAGCCATTGCGGTCTTACGGTGTTTTCAGCACCCTAAAATATCCACACGACGATATACACACGCAGGAACGACACATTACAAGAATACGAACACATTTCTATGGTTGTCATATTGCAGTGAGTTATGCAGTGTAGTGTTTTTCTCTAAAGTAAACGTGGCATGATTACGACTCCTTTTTCTCTCTCTGGTGCCTCTGTAGTGAACGTTACTCATGTAGATCAGTGTTTCTGAATGCTCTGTGTATAGTGTGTGTCATTCGACGTGTGTTTTAATGTTTTAATGCCATTTTTGGTACAGTTTGGGTTGTATATTTTGGTTAATGGAAATGCTATTAAAGTGTTTAATAAAAGTGGTTCTTCCTTTGGGTTTCTTTGTGCAGTAAATACACTAGGTTTTAAATAGTATATATATATATATATATATATATATATATAATATATATATTCCCCCACACATGATCAGAAATATTGCTTGAAATGATGTACATTTTTTCCAAAGTGGTCGACGATTATGATTGAATCCGAGTTGTGATCGCGGTCAGGTCCATAAGTATTTGGACGGCGACAGCATTTTATTCCATTTCTCCTCTGTACGCCACCACGATGGATTTGACATGAAACCGTCGAGAGGTGTGGACTTTCAGCTTTAATTCAAGGGGTTTAACAAAAATATTACATTCACACATTTAGGAATGACATGTATGTATGAATGGTTCAATTCACGTTTAACTACCTCACAACTTTAGGGTCAGTGGTTCGATCCTGACCTTGGGGGTTAATGACTATGTGGAGTCCATGTGTCTATGTGAGTTTCCTCAAACCTCCCAAACACTAGCTAGTGGGTGTATTCGATTTGATAAATTGCACCTAGGCGTGAATGAGTATGTGCATGGTGCCCCTGGTGTATTTCTGCCTCACGACCAGTCGTCCCAGGATAGGCTCCGGATCCACTGTGTCTCTCTCAAGGATAAAGCGCTTACCGAAGATGAAAGTTTCATTATTCATTACTCTGATCTGTTCCGCGTACATAACATGAAAACTAGCTAATTAGAGTGAAACTAGTAGAATTGTTCTGTAATCAGGAGAGTGTGGAGTGTTCTGGGAAAATGAACAGATTAACGCATTGAGGTAAGCCGACATTTCCAGCTGTGCAATAGAAGATGGAAATGACTGAAAAGGTTATTTTTTAAAAATGCGATCAAATTGCAAAGGAGATTTTATTAGAATGTACAGTATATTTATATTATATTTAAAAAAAAAAAAAGTGGAAAAGTTTGGCCTGTGAAATAGTAAAGCTATGTGCGAGTAACACCAGGGGGCAGTATATGCACAGTTAATAAGCACAATACTGCACTACAGAGGAACTGAATTACAGTATTCAGATATACTAGGACTTCAAAAAATAATGCGGTTTAATCAAGGGTGATTGTGCCATCTGGGGTGGATTTTTTTTTCTCCTTCTTATTAACAGGCAATGCACAACACGAATTGATCCTAAAAAAGAAAAAAGAAAAGAAAAGAAACGTCCTCTCACAGTCAACTGCTTTTATTTCCAGCAAATTTCTTAACATGTGTAAATATTTGTATTAACATAAAAACATTCAACATCTGAGACATAAACTGAACAAGTTTCACAGACATCTGACGAACAGAAATGGAATAACGAGTCCCTGAACAAAGGGGGGGTCAATATTAAAAGTAACAGTCAGTATCTGGTGTAAGTACTACAGTGCATCTCATCCTCATGGACTGCACCAGATTGGTCAGTTCTTGCTGTGAGATGTTCCTCCACTCTTCCACTAAGGCAAGGCAAGTTCTCGATCACGTCTGGGGATCACATGGTTACATGTAATCTTCCACTGCGAGGACGATCAGCTGTCCTTCCTGTCTCCCCTGTAGCACCGTCTTACATGTGTCTTACATTACAGACATTGCAGTTTATTGCTCTGGACACATCTGCAGTCCTCGTACCTCCCTACAGCAGGGAGGAATGAGGCATGTTCACGCAGGTGAGCAGGAACCCTAGGCATCTTTCTTCTGGTGTTTTTCAGAGTCAGTAGAAAGGTCTCATTAGTGTCCTAAGTTTTTGTAACTGTGACCTTAATTGCCTACCGCGTGTAAACTGTTCGTGTCTTCTATTATGTAACAGTCTTTTTAAAGGGTTAATTTCCTCAGTTAGGGAGGAAATGTCATTTAATAGATTGCTAATTTCATATTTCAGTCTGATTCATGAAACTTGGTTTGAAATATGGTTTCACAGATGGCTGTTCAGGAAAGTTTCGGATCATTATTCTTAATAGCACAAATAGCCATTTCTGCTTTCATAAGTACGTAAGTTTTGACCCCATTTTCTCCCCGGTTGATCATGTTCCAATTCTCTCCATCGAACTGCTGCTCATGCTGTGTCACAGGGCGAGTGTAACACACTCGGAGCAGAGCGCTGTCTACCGTCTTCCACATACATGAGCTCACAGATGTCCACGATTGGCTAGTGTCACTCTGATAGAGAAGGGAGAGAGAGATCATGCCATCCCTAGACCCCTCAATCCCCTCCTCGAACTAAAGCATGGCCAGATTTGCTCACTATGACGACTGTGGCATTATCAGGAAATGATTGAGCTAACATTTTTTTTTTTACTGTATGCTGGGCCACTCGGGAGCCAGTCATGTGTGGAAGGTACAGTGTCTATCTGATGCAGCTGCAGAGGGGATACGGGATTACTAGTGCTTCATTGCATGGCATTGGGTTGCTTATAAAGCATGCTCTTTGTAGAAGATAACAAGGGCCAGGCTCTGAAAGCATATATCCAAATGCATTATGCTGTCCACTTCCTTCGTCAGACAGAGTGAAGCCAAGAGCATCCCTTCTTCCTCGCTGTAAAAGTAATTGCTGCTGTGGACTACAGAACGTCTGTCGCTCCGAGACACTTGCAGACCTCAGCCTTCCTCACTGGAGTACTCCACTAGTGCAGATGGAGTGGGTTTGAACACATGTTGCTTCCATCACTCTGCGACTTGGACCTCAGGCTGCACAATCTATATTCTGTACACTGCCGCCAATGAGGTTGACCCAAGGCCGTCCTTGCTTTAAAGCCACGTTTCGATCAGTGGAAAAATCTGTCTATAAGTTCCTTACAAGGACATCAGTTCTGTAAATACTCGATTAGGGCTCTGGCTTTCTCTAATAATAGGCATTAATATACACTCACTATACACTTTATTAAGAACACTTGTGCATGTGCATGCACCTAATCAGCCAATCACGTGACAGCATCTCGCAGTGTATAATATCATGCGTATACAGGTCAAGAGCTCCAGTAAATGTTCACATCAAACATCAGAATGTGATCTGTGTTACTTTAACCGTGGCATGGACGTTGCTACCAGATGCGCTGGTTTGAGTATTTCAGAAACGGATGATCTCCTGGGATTTTCACACACAACAGTCTCTAGATTTTACACAGAATGGTGCATCAACATTGAGTGAGTGAGAGTTCTGTGGGTGGAAACGCCTTGTTGATGAGAGAGGTCAGAGGAAAATGAACCAGATCGGTTCGAGCTGCCAGGAAGGATACAGTAACTCATATAATCACTCTTTACACCCGTGGTGAACAGAAAAGTATCTCAGCATGCACAAAAACACCGAACCTAGACGTGGATGAGCTACAACAGCAGCAGAACACATTGGTCACCTGGTCTTTTTCCAGATCCATCAGGACTCTAACCAAGATAAAGCAGTTACTAGTGCTGGATGAAAGTAACAGATGGGCTATGGTCAACACTGCAAAACTCTAGGCAATGGGAATACAGAAACAAGGATATTAGGAAGTATGTTTTTGACTTCAGTGAGATATAAAGGTACCATGTTCCGACAAGGGTGAAAACAAAGTTAAAACTAGTGGGAAATAATACATACCTTTGGTGTTCCTCTGAAATTTCATTTCCCTATTGGCCTTTTTCTGCGTATTAGTTTTGGCTTTAGAAAATGCCCTCGAGTCTGCGAAAAGCACTGAATTAATAAAACGTCTTCTATGGCAGTGGAACAAGAAGGATTCGTTTTTATGCGCCACCCCAGACTCAGCTTTATTTGAGTGACTTTCTTGTGAGCTGTGGATCTCTCCAAGCCATGAAAGTTCTAATGCAAGAAAGATTGCTTTCCATAAGTCATCGAAAAGGCTCGACTCCTTTCACACTACTGGAGGTTCTGCTTGTGGTGATGTGAGTTGGACAGACATTCAAATACAGAATATGTCATAAAATTGACCTCGTAATTTGATGTGACCTCCGTAACAAAGGCTATTTATATCATTTCCGAAGGCGGACTTAATTGTGCTGTTAGTCTAAAAACGACACTGTCTTCACTTCGCTTATTCAGACTCGCCTCATTGCACTCGATAAGATGTTCCCACTGCCTGTGTGTGTGTGTGTGTGTGTGTGTGTGTGTGTGTGAGTCATTGTTTCTACATTCGGTATTATCTTTGAACTTGTGTTTTTTCATAGAGAAAGACAGAAAAGACTCGGCACCTCCTTAAGTTGAAAACAGGGAAAGACCTTGGTCGCCATAGCAACTGCAATGCCTCAGCAAAGACAAAGCAGTGGATGAGATGGAGATCGAGGACAGAAAAAAAAGTGCACTGTGAATTGATCCAAGAGCTACTGCAATAACAGGAAGCCTCATGAGACTTCATAGACATAGACTCATGATCCACCACGACCCTGACCAGGATAAAGCTATAGAGCAGATTACTCTTTGCAAACACATAACACAGAATAACAGAACACAAGCAGTAGGATATACAACACTGTAGATTCTTATGGCTGGGTAGTGAATACATATGGTGAATCACATTGAGAGGACAGATATATATATATATATATATATATATATATATATATATATATATATATATATATATGTGTGTGTGTGTGTGTGTGTGTGTGTGTGTGTGTGTGTGTGTGTGTGTGTGTGTGTGTATACAGTGCATCCGGAAAGTATTCACAGAGCTTCACTTTTCCCACATTTTGTTATGTTAGTCTTATTCCAAAATGGATTTAAATTCATTATTTTCCTCAAAATTCTACAAACAATACCCCATAATGACAACGAGAAATACGTTTATTTGAAATCTTTAAAAAACAAAAAAAGCACATGTACATAAGTATTCACAGCCTTTGCTCAATACTATGTTGAAGCACCTTTGGCACCAATTACAGCCTCAAGTCTTTTTGAGAACGATGCTACAAGCTTGGCATGCCTATTTTTGGGTACTTTCTCCCATTCTTCTTTGCAGGACCTCTCAAGCTCCATCAGGTTGGATGGGGAACGTCGGTGCACAACCATTTTCAGATCTTTCCAGAGATGTTTTCATCAAGGATGTCTCTGTACATTGCTGCATTCATCTTTCCCTCGATCCTGACTAGTCTCCCAGTTCCTGCCACTGAAAAACATCCCCACAGCGTGATGCTGCCACCACTGTGCTTCACTGTAGGGATGGTATTGGCCAGGTGATGACAGGTGCCTGGTTTCCTCCAGACATGACGCTTGCCATTCAGGCCAAAGAGTTCAGTCTTTGTTCAATCTTTGGTCTGAATGTCCTTCAGGTGCCTTTTGCCAAACTCCAGGTGGGCTGTCATGTGCATTACTGAGGAGTGGCTTCCGTCTGGCCACTCTACCATTCAGGCCTGATTGATGGAGTTCTGCAGAGATGGTTGTTCTTCTGGATGGTTCTCCTCTCTCCACAGAGACATGCTGGAGTTCTGTCAGAGTGACCATCAGGTTTTTGGTCACCTCCGCGACTAAGGACCTTCTCGCCCGATCGCTCAGTTTGGACGGGTGGCCAGCTCTAGGAAGAGTCCTGCTGGTTCCAGACTTCTTCCATTTAGGGATGATAGAGGCCACTGTGCTCATTGGGACGTTCAGTGCTGCAGAAATGTTTCTCTACCCTTCCCCAGATCTGTGCAATATATACAATTTGCACATACAATCCTGACTCGGAGGTCTACAGACAATTCATTGGATTTCATGGCTTGGTTTGTGCACTGACATGCATTGTTCACTGTGGGACCTTATATAGACAGGTGTGTGCCTTTCCAAATCATGTCCAATCAACTGAATTGACCACAGGTCATCTCAAGGATGATCAGTGGAAACAGGATGCACCTGAACTCAATTTTGAGTGTCATGGCAAAGGCTGTGAATACTTATGTACATGTGCTTTTTTTTGTTTTTTATTCATAATTTACATAATTTGCAAAGATTTAAAACAAACGTCTTTCACGTTGTCATTATGGGGTATTGTTTGTAGAATTCTGAGGAAAATAATGAATTTATTCCATTTTGGATTTAAGGCTTTAACATAACAAAATGTGGTAAACGTGAAGTGCTGTGAATACTTTCCGGATGCACTGTACTTGAGGGAGTCTGATCGTTCTTGTGCACTGATAGAGACTTGTTCCCATTGGCTGCAGGTTGTAGGTATTATGGCCAATCAGGAAAGTCGACACTGCGTGACCACACGCACAATAGCGCCTCTATGCTCATATGTAGAACTCACTTTCGTAGGCTTTCGAGCGAATAAAAGATAGAAAACCTCTTCATTTCCTGAAAAAATAGTATATATATATATATATATCCATCTTTATTAAAAGCAGTAGAGCCCAGTTGATTGAATTTGCTTTCAGCATCAAGCAAGATTCCAACATTCATTATCACATCAGAAATACAATACAGCACATCTGCCCTTCATTTAGTGATTTCGCAGGCACAGAGCACAATCCAGCCATATAACTGATCAGTCAAGGACGTTCTCGACATGAGCAACGGTTCTCCAACCACCGACCGTCCTACAAATGCATTATATAAATCAGCAGAGTTTGGACCACTGATGGGATTTGTGCAGTGAAGCCTACACACATACGTCTAACAAATGAACCACACGCTTGTTTGTTGAACCTTGAGTGGCTGGCTAAGCTCTAAACGTGCCCTCTTGATTATCCACTACCAGATCAAACGCACCAATTTATTTACATATCATTCCCTTATCAACAAATCAAGAATCTTTTCACCATCGCTAGTATGTTTCCAAGTGATGTCATGGGTTTATGAGTTCTCAGTACATAAGCCTCCTCACCCTCCATTAAAAAAAAACAAAAAACAATGCTGGCACAAGTGAGTAATCACGTCCAAATCACCCCCTCACTCACACACAAAATGGAAAGTGAAAAACACATCTAAAGTTTTTGGCTGGAATACCCCCTTTAATCTT
>CM022766.1:6970869-7095869 GCA_012411365.1 Ameiurus melas | reverse complement strand
CATAGTTATGGTCTTGCTGGTTTGGATATTAGTTTGGTGAAATTAGCTCTGCGTCAGACCTAGCCACCTGCTGCCCAAATCTTTTCCAGTGTCTGAAACAGATGTGAACCATCTGCCTCCTGATAAAGGTTTCCATATTTTACACATCAAGAGCAATCCAAACCACATTACAACAGTTCTAAGGCAGAGTATATCCTTCTGTATGTGTATACCTTGAACAATGTGGAAGTACAGTATTTGTGAGTTGCATGTTCTAGTCATGGACTGGTTCCTTACTACGTCATTGTTAGGAGGGCTGAAAGTCTTTGGGACCTATGAGTCTGCATGTATAATATCTTGCCACTATGAAGCACTTGTGTCATATTTTGGTTGTAGTAGACACTTCTAAGGAACGTCACAATCAATTCAGAATGATTCCTTTGATGTTACCAAGCAGTGTCACTATGAAGAACTGTTTATTGGTGATTATGAAGTTATTTTGTATTAGTTTTAGGCTGGGGCGCACGGTGGCTTAGTGGTTCGCCTCAAACCTCCAGGGCCTGGGGTTCGATTCCCACCGGGGCCATGTGTGTGTGTGGAGTTTGCATGTTTCCCCTGCTGCGGGGGTTTCCTCCGGGTACTCCGGTTTCCTCCCCCAGTCCAAAGATATGCATGGTAGGCTGATTGGCGTGTCTAAAGTGTCCGTAGTGTATGAATGGGTGTGTGAGTGTGTACTGAACCTGGAGCCTATCCCAGTGAGCATGGGGCACAAGGCGGGGTACACCCTGGACAGGGTGCCAATCCATCACAGGGCACGATCACATACAGATTCATACACTACGGACACTTTAGACACGCCAATCAGCCTACCATGCATGTCTTTGGACTGGGGGAGGAAACCGGAGTACCCGGGGAGAATATGCAAACTCCACACACACAGGGCAGCGACAAGAATCGAACCCCCATTCCTGGCGGTGTGAGGCGACCGTGTTAACCACTAATCCACTGTGTGCCCCACAGTCAGAGTCACTGACATATTTTTTTGTGTGTGTGTGAACATGTACTGAAGCTCTTGACCTGTATTTGCATGATTTTATACAGTGTGCTGCTTCCACATGACTGGATAATTGCATTAATGTCCAAAAAAAGCACATTTTACTTAATTGCTTTCAACTGTTTCCACTCCAGGCAGACTGCTTTCATGCTTCAACAGCATCCAGTATCTCTTTAGTATCTCCGTGTATTTTTCACCGTGTCGTAGGGAGCACTTAGGACACAAGGCAGGGAATACCAACCCATCTCCGGGCAAAACCGCACACACACCCTTTACAGACAATTTAGAGTCGCTAATCAACCTTCAACGCATGTATTTGTACTTGGGGGGGAAACCAGAGTACCCAGTAGCACGGGGAGAACATGCTAACTCTGCGCACATGGGGAAGAGGTAGGAATCGAACCCCCAGTCCTGGAGGTGTGAGGCAAATGTGCTAAGCACTAAGGTCAACGTCCACCTAGACAAAGTGAAAGAAACAAATGCGTATCTTTCACGTCACGCATCCTTCCCCCACTTGTTCACCTTTGGTCTCATTGCTACTATAAAAAAGCAGAAAAGTGTCATTATCAGCTGTCTCCTGTATCACCATAGCAAGTCGTCAAAAATCTTAAATGCTCTTGCTAAATTGTACTTCTGCTGTTGCCTCAGAAGCAACAAAATACAAGATACTGATAATGCGCTTCTGAGCAAATGGCTGTCACTAGCACTGCACTCTGGTCATGAGATGTTTTCTGTATTGATTCTGTATTAGCATTTGTACATGGACTTGTCTTATTCTGGGGCAGTGGTCTCATTAAATATGGTCCTAGTCTCGGCCGAGAATTTGCACTGCTTGCGTTGTCTTTTCTTTTCGCATTCACAACGTTTGACAAGCAGTAATCCCTTCTTCTGGAAAACGTAGCAGAATCATTGGCGCAATTCACCAGCTGAAGTAAAGACCTCAAAATGAGTGGACAGTCTTGATCTTGACCTCTCCTTGACCCCTTTAAGTCTTAGTGATGGCCGTGCCTACAGCCCTAGCCTCCTCTGATCATAATCCTCTGTGCAAATTTTGAGAACCCTTTCAGTGTAATAGAAAATATGTGGCATGACTGTGTATGTGAGCCAGCACTGTATATGACGTTCCGGATGAGACAGAGAAAGAGGCTGAGCGACACAAAGACCCGCATATTTCATTTCTTTTTTTGTGACATTTGTATATATTTATCCGTCATCTTTATTAAGTGCACATCAAGAGTAGTGAGCAGTGTGCTATGCCGTCTCACACTGTTCGTTATATTACAACATGTGACCGTTTTAATTACAAAAACCGGGCCTGAAACATGCTAGCATGTTACCATGGCTACTTCAGCTGTAATTGTGAGATACACTGTACACATTATCTGATGATACATTTGAGATATAAAGGCAGTCATATACTGTACATTATACAGAATGAAATGTATTTTTTCAATGTCTCCATCGAGAATGAACAAGGACAGAGATAGAGGAAAGAGAAGCGGTGGAGGAACAAGTCCATGTGGGTTGTAACATGAACGTGATAAGAACAGAAAGGCTCTTAAAAAAACAAAAACACGGGCTGCTTCAAGGGCCATCTTTACTTCATCGCTCCATTCCAGAGGAAAACTGCCCGCGTTTTAGATATAATCTTCAGAATAAACATGTTCCAAGATGTTTGGAGAGGAGCGCTGGAAAATATTTATGATTCCAAAAATGTCACATTCGACTTTACTGTGAGGGTGGACGATGATTTATATGATAACGGCCTCGAAAGGGTCAACATGCGTCGAACAGCGAATGCAATCTGTCAGTCTGATAAGCGGTGATTCTCTGAATCGTTTTAGCTTGGGGAACAAATATACACGGGAAGGTCTTTTCAGCGTAAGAAAACGTTCCTGTACAATACAAGCTACGGCACAGGACACTATAGACAATCTCTATGTGTTTTCCACTTGACGACAGAGTATTGTGTACAGACAGCACACTTGATTACACTTGTGTTGTACTGTACTGTGTTGAAATTGTCATTCTACTCTGTCATTCTACATTGTTCACTCATCTGATTATATTGTCTACACTTTACATAGTCCTGTATCTTTTAGTTGGACGCACCACGGTTCTGGGGACATAATATTTCATACCTGTGTATTCATGTAGATCGATGGGATGTTAAAAAAAAAACGTGATTGGATCTGAATAATAAATACTTTTATCCATCCAGAACAGCAAAGCTTTCACTTTTCTGTGAAAATGCTTTTGATTCTTGGCATAGCCAATCAAACACATCTCCCTCCCGCTGTCCAGCTCTCTAGGCGCTTGTGATTTATTTCCTCCCCCTTCTTTCATTTCCTTTAGCCGCTCTGCTCTGTCCTCCTCTCATCGTCTCTCCCTAGCTGCTAATCTTGGTGAGCATCTTGTTGATGGCCTGCTTGACATGAGTGGTGGAGCTACGGCGCCTGCTTTTGCCCTGGACAGCGCGGCGACGGCGCACCTCCCGGCACAGCTCATGGAAGGCCTCAGCCACGGTGCCTGCAGTACCTGCTGTGCCTGCACACGCCGAGCACTCGTAGAACGCGCACGCCATGTCGGCGGCCAGTCGTTCGCCCTCTTCTGTAGCCACTTGACGCGCATGCTCCAGGTCAGCCTTGTTGCCCACTAGCACAAGTGGCACGTGCCGTGGCTTCCGCACCTCCTCGACCAGGCTGCGCAGCGGAGCCACATCCTCAAAACTGCTGCGATCTGTGATGTCATACACCAGCACAAATCCATCACCCCAACGCATGTGACCCTCCTTCTGCAGCAGGTCTTCCTGGAAATAAAAGCATGAAAGCAAGTTATATTTACTAACGTCTATATTCTTTCGGCCAAAGCACTGGAGAGAACCGTGGTAGCTTTTAGACAAGTACTGACAGAGCTACTGTATAGCTTTTCATCCAAATGGGCAGTTGGGTCAGAACCCCATCATATATTATATATATATATATATATATATATATATATATATATATATATATAAACAGCCTTTCAACAAATGTTTATCTTCATAAACTCCTTTTCAATTCTGTTGTACTAATTACGTCTTTTGAGTGACCAATGATTTTGAAAATTGTTGCTGTTTCTCAAATATAAGATGATGTTCCATAGATTTGCTCTCCTTTCTTGATGTGGCACAATCATGGAGCAGCATTTTCACTGCCCCATTTAGCTCCACAGAGTTATTATTGCACCTACTGGTCAACATGGGAACTGCAACAAGTGCAAATAGAGGCCCATCATGCTACCCTAAGCTTGGGGGAGGAGCAACATGAAGGGCATTTAATGACAGGGTTCCAACGGTTGTGGTGTTGTTGTTTTTGGGGGGTTTTTTGTATGTTTTTTTGTTTGTTTTTTAAGCCAAATAGGACTAGTTGCGAAAGACTGCCAGGGTCTTGTTTTATAGATCTTATTTTTAAGATATACTTCAACTGTTGGGGGAGAGGGAAAGCAGGAATATGACGCAAATAGGTCTGTAGGTCAGAAATGCTGTGTGCCTCACAGTCACATGTGCATTGTTTCCCACACTAATGCTGAGAAAAACAGAACAGCGTGTCTCCATTTTCCGATGCCGAATTCTGTGGGCAAGGTTCGTGTTGTTTTAGGATTGGAAACTCATCTGTTGTACACAGTTGAACAAAGGTACATCTCAAACCACTCAAAATCTACTGCTAGACTGTAGATTGGATGACTGACCGTATGTTGTGGACTTTTACATTGATCTCTCTATTACGGGCTGACTCTAAAAATTCACTAGATAGTAGTCTACGAGTCAAGTAATTCCGTATGAGATTATGCCTTTATTAATGCTGTCCTGCTCCATCAAAATCTATAGTCACGCACCCCTGCTGCTCTCTGTGTTACGATTTGAATAGACGAGTGTGTTTGGAAAAGGAGAGCACTTGTGTCATTTCAATCGTGGCGAAAGCATTTCTAGTTTATCATTACTTGCCCCATCTGTGGCTTGGCATGAAGTATTATGATTGCAGACTCCTCAGGAAAAGCAAGCCGTGTCTTGCTGTCGGGGATTTCCCCGGAGGCTGCTTTTTGGCACGCGATTGCGTATTTTTATATTTACATCGTCATTTGTGTTTACATTGCCACGTGTGTTTTTGTTTTGGTTCGTGTCCTATCCCGTATTGTGATCGATTGTATCCCTCATGAGTGGTTATCACTCACACCTGTTCCTAGTTTTCCTTTTGATTAGTCTGTGTATTTACAGCCCTCATGTTTCCTTGTCTGTTGCGAAGTAACGTTCTGTGTTTACCCGTCTGTCACTACCGAGCCTTTGTTCCTTAGTGTACCATTTTTCAGGATCTCGATATTGTTTTGTTTTCTCGTTTACGCTCTTGTAGTTTACGCTGTTGGCACATCGCCTGACCCTCGGCTGATGTTTGACGTTGAGCCTGATTCACGTTTTGGATTTGTCTACCCGCAATTGCATCCGTCTCTACCGGCGTTACATGATGCTTGCTTTTCTGTTATCCTTTTTATATATATATATATATAACACGTCATACTGCACTTTTTATCCCTTTACACTTACAGTTAATGTTGCAGAATGTCTATGAAACAAATTACTCCCTTCTTTACAGCAGATATAAACAGTTGTTCCCTCAACAATCTTCCTTTCGTTCTCTCTCAAAACTGATACGATAAAAGTGCAGCTTTTCATGTTGCCTGTAAAATGCAAAGGACAACGTCCTAAAGACTTTCAACACAGCTTAAGCTTTGACTGTTGACAAACACTGAAGATTCCATCCATAAATGTGAAATAAACATCTCCTTACACCATATAAACTATTATACGTTTTCTTTTTGTTCAATAACAGTTTTAAAAGTTTTTGGTCATAACTGTGCTTTTATAGAAGACTAGTCAACACCTTCTGACCAATCAGATTTGAGAATTCAGCAGCGCTACGGTATAACAGTTGCAATAAACGGCAATGCCTTTTCATTACCGCCAGGAATTCGCCGCTATGCGAAACGCAGAAATCGATGCAAAATCAAGGAAACGCCGCGATGATCGTAGAAGCTTGACATTTTTCACGATTGCTGCAAATTTTCCGCACGTTTGGGCCAAGACGTGTCATCCCAACACGCCATCTCCGATTCCCGTGCGTCGAACATGAGTACAGCTAACAGGTCTCATTTACCAACACGCATCGCTGCGAAAAGGCCGTACAAAACAATTCCGTGCAATTGCGATTTCGACGATTCAAAAAAGCACACTGAAAAACTTTAAAGAGAGAGAAAAAAAAAAGCATTTTTGGCCGCAACAGTCACAAAAAAACTCAGCGAAATTCTGTACAGACTGCCTTTTCTATATATATATATATATATATATATATATATATATATATATATATATATATATATATATATATATATAATATATATACTGATGAATGCTCTGAATGTGTAACCCACACTCCTGGTGGAGACAATGTGAAAATCACAAAATAATCCAGTATGAACTGGGTGACTTATGCATAGAGAAGTATGAACTAGAGTACGCAATTGGATCAATACTGTTTTATGAGACCAAATCCATCCCAACTTATAGTGTAGTCAATACAGTATTACATTTTATCACTTAACTGAACAGAAAATTGCCAAGTAGTGCCCTTGTACTGATTAGTGTTAAGTAGCTGATTGAGGAATACTATATTTTATCATATATTTTACTAAGTAAAAGGAAAAAAAAGAGTTTACAATACCTGTCCAGCTGTGTCCAGAATCTCCATGCTGACCATCTCATCATCAATACTGGCTTGATGTCTATATGTAGACTCTTTTAAAAAAAAAAAAAAGAAAGAAAGGAAGCAGACACATTAGCAAAGGATTTGGAAAGACAAGACTGGAATAATAATGCTGCTGTGTTTTGACTTCACCTTGTTAAGCCTAAGCTCAAACGAACAACCTCTCAAACACACACACACACACACACACACCAACATAAAGTCATCTTTCCAAACACTCAATACAGAGACAAACTGAGTGCTCGTTAATCTATTAAAGGTGGCAGCGTGTCTCTCCTAATCCTACTACACATGGTCAACGCTTTCAATTTCCACATTTCCAGGACACCACTCGTCTCAGAAGAGCACTGAAATGCGTCCAGTCTCTGCACATGGGTTTCGCGACTCCGACATCGCCATCCATATTTGCTCATCTGAAACGTTTCATTCTTCAGTCCAGATGTGCTGTGGGATATAAACTCGCCCGGGGCTGTGTGTGAAAGATGTCACTGCTTACCATCAGTGACAGTTCACTGGTGTCCTTCTGGTTTGATTTTGCCCATGAGGCATGGAGGCACGATGATGGCACATGATGGACCATCCAACCACCTATTAACACCCTACACTTAGATACATACGCACAGTCTAACGCTCAATCAGGTGTGTGTGTGTGTGTGTGTGTGTGTGTGTGTGTGTGTGGGAGGTTTAATGTCCTGGACACAGCAACAAAACGGCAGAGTGATTGCTTGTGCATGTTTCTTTATAGGACCGTCCAAAATCATTTTCCTGGCAGCAAGTCATTTATTTTTAAGCGCCCCGAGGCTTGGAAGTTTATCCAAGGTTCTCGTGGTGCTATAGGAGACCTGCTGGCCTGCACACAAATCATAGTAAGCATCAACACACTTTTCAGGCTAGCTACAATGAAATTCCTCAACAAACTATATTGTGTTGCCCTCCAAATTAAAATAAATAAGTATATTAGATTACAGGGGGGAGAAAAGGCGCAGGCATTGAGAGTACAATCACATGGCTTTCATTGACCTTAGTCTAAGTGCAGCTGTCAATCACAGAGAAACTGCAATGCTTGTTGAAGGCAATGCATGTAAAGTTCATAGGGATTGTCAGCTGAGATAGCTAGCATAGCTAGCCTGTAAACGTTCCTGACCCAGGAAGTAGTTATGTATTGACGCCAGAGGTCAGACGGTGCTTTTATTCCATAAAGAATGACTCACATGCCATGGATCCTGCTCTTGGAATTGAAGAAAAGATAGTGATAGGTAGTTAGAGAGATTGGCAGCTCTCTGTAATGGGTTGTGAGGGAATGATGGTGCTCATTCATCAGACCAGGTGTATACAACTATTGCGAAGGTCTGGCTACAAAGCTTTCAAAGACCCAGATTTTAAAGCGGACCTATTCGTGATTAGTTCCTAGCTACAAATAAGAAACATCCGCTTTAAGCAGTGATGCTCTGTTTCATAGCGGCGCATCACTTTAGACTAGCGCCACAGATTCGGAACAGATGAGGAATCCGGTTTGAACTCGAAGCGGAGAGCGACTGCATACTTCTCTGTCCGTTCGTCTTCAGGCATTTTTGTTTTTGACGTTTGTTTCTTTTGTGTCAGTCATAAAACCAGAGAGGGTCAAATTAAACAAAGAAAAAGAATCCACCAACGTCTGGGACAGCACTTGCCTTTCTCGATGATCTGGTTTCAGGTATATCATTTAGATGCATGCGTGTGATTGGCCACCGCAAGCCACAACAGAAGATCTGCTACAGAACTTGAGGGGGGAGCTCCCGAAGTGCGGGGAGTATATGTAAGGTTAGTGCTGTGACCTGGACCTGTTAGGATTGACTGTAAAATCTATAATCCGCAGGTTTCAATGATAGATATATAAACGCTTGCAACCTTTAATCACTCGTTCTTGCGATATCACACTAGCAAGAGTCTAAGCGGGGTAAAAACTCTACTTGCTGCACTGTGGCTAGTTTTTTTGATGGTTCAATCTTCTGAAATACTCAGATACTGCACACCACCATTTGACAATCCATACAGGTTTTTCGCAGAGGGGGTTTTTTTGTGATTGTTGCAGCCAAAAATGCTTGATTTTGCTGCGGCATTTTTTTCTAAATTTGCTATGCGAGAAAACTACTTGAATTGGTAAAATTGCAATCGCACGAAAGTGTTTTGCACGGTCCTTCACGGTTTTAGCTCGACACACATCGGCTGAATGCATGTTGTGATGGTGTCACATGATCTGTGAAAAATCTGCAATAATTTAGAAAAATCGCAAGCTCCTCTGAATATTGCGGAGTTTGCATGGTTTTGCGTTCGCAAACGATCCGCGATTGCAAAATCCGGGAGGGACTGATTTGATGTCTGAACTAGACACTAGTCTACCAAGCATCGATACTCTCCTAAAGAAGAAAACACAGACCTGTGTGCGCTGCAGCAACACAGGATCAAGATAAACTCTTAATACAGTCCAGGAATATTTATGTACAGTAACAGGCCACTCTGATATTGTGAGTTCTGGGCACGAACCACCACACACATCCATCAACTCATCACACAACACTCAGACCTGAGATTACCAGCTGCTGGCAGCTACTCCATTTCTCAAAAAACATTCAAGAGACGCTATATAAAACATTGGCTTGTGTCAAAGGAAGATTATCATTTTATCCCATGAAATTTAATGGGGCAAAACAAGCAGCACTAATAGACGGTTTATGCGTGCCTGAGTCATCTGAGTTCCCATTCCTTGCTTCGAAATCTAAACTTCACTGGTTGTATAATCTAGATTTAGCCAGATCTCCCTACAGTTCTCGCCTGGTTTCCCCACTGAAGATAAGCAGGGTTGAGCCTGGCCAGTACCTGGATGGGAGACCTCCTGGGGAAAACTAAGGTTGCTGCTGGAAGTGGTATTAGGGAGGCCAGCAGGGGGCGCTCACTCTGTGGTCCGTATGGAGCCTAAAACCTCCGTTATAGTGATGGGGACACTATACTGTAAAAACAGAACGTCTTTCAGATGAGACGTTAAACCGAGGTCCTGACTCTCTGTGGTCATTAAAAATCTGGCAAAACTCCCCGATTGGCCCTTATCTATCACGGCCCCCTAATAATCTCCATCCCTGAACTCCATCACTTTCTCCTCTCCACTAATAGCTGGTGTGTGGTGGGCGTTCTGGCGCAATATGGCTGCCGTCACATCTTCCAGGTGCATGCTACACACTAGTGGTGGTTGAGGAGATTCCCTCCCCAATACTATGTAAAGTGTTTGAGTTTCTAGAGAGAGAGAAAAAAAGCACTATATACATGTAAGGAATTAGATTTGGGTGATATTATTATTTTAGATTCAATGTCCAAGTCTCTATTTCATCTAGCCAGGCATTCACTAATGTCTCCTGAGAGCTGTTGAGGCCAATCAAATTATCTGATATCTTGCTACGATGATGTAATTGATAGTCAGACAAGAGTTTTATATTAAATGCCTTTTAGTGTTGGCTCGTTAAAATGTGAAAGTAAGCGTAAAGCATAAAATCATTAGAATTCAGTAATGAAAATCCATTTTTTTTTAAAAACAATTCTGAAAGAGGAACGGCAAATCTTCTGCTTCCATTGCTCAAATCACCATATTCATGAGTTCTAAAGGTTGCCAAGTGTGCATGCCACAATGGTTCAAAGAGGCAAAAGGCCCTTGAGAGCCTCCGCAACACAAGCACTCTTAGTGTAATGGTGTTCTTACCTAGCGTGGGGTCATACTCCCAGATGAAGCGGTTGGTCAGGAGCCTCACCACCAACGCTGATGAAAGACAGAGAAAGAAAGATAGAAGCAAAAGTGAATATGTTTTCTTCAGTAGCTGCATGCAATTTACCCGAGTATGGTATTACAATCAAGACGTCTGGAGCTGACCGTGAAAAGAGCAAGGAGTCTTATTTAAATCATATTCAATCAATATTGCAAGTCATGAGCTGTGCGTGGGTTCAAGAGAGACTAATGGAAAGGTAGAGAGGGAAAGTGTTTCCAAAGTTGAATTAAAGCCACCGTCAATAACCTCTTATCTTGAATTATACCTATACGACTGTGAGGCCAGACTGAAGCACTGACCGTCATCAACTGGTGACCATCAACGACCATGCTATAACGGAGCTCTTCAGTAGCTTTCAAACAGCATCAGAGGCTGCGGATAGCGGCCATTTTAGCCGACTTTGGAGCTCTAGCTTATTTCTGCTATAGAGCTTATAATGTCTCAAACAATCATTTTTATGATATCAAGATATGGTACATTGTGTTTACAATATTAAACCTCTTTTTGTAGCAACTTGTTTATTTATTTAGTTTTATACAGACAAAAATGCACACTGTTTCAGGCCTTAAAAAAAACAATAAGGTTGAGAAAATATATTCAGAAATGTGATTCAGTCATCATGTTTCTTTATTCAAATGTTGTTCAAACTATTCTGAGAATCGAAGTAAATCGTGACTGGAATGTATCATGACACCCCTAAAAGTATGTATTCGTAAGCATAAAAAAGATATGTTTATAAAGTGAAATTGATAGTGGGGGGGTCCGCCCACCACATATAACCAACGTTAGTACTTTGTTGCAAAGCTCTTTTTGGCTAACTACAGCTTCGAGACTTCGACAGTAAGAAGTAATTAGCTTTTTGCAGGACTGTGGTACAATTTTGGCACATTCGTCTTGGTGGATTGAACTCCAGGGTTCAATTTGCCCTCGCTGTATATAAATTCCGATTTCTCGCTTCAACAATAATGTTGAGGTCAACCACAATTGTTTATACCACTGTTAGTGTTATGTGAATGATAGATCACAGTTAATATATTGCAGATAACATTAAATACAAAGACTTGGGCTCGGTAGATCACAAGTTTTAATCCAGTTGATGCCACATCGGGAACCTAGAGAGCAAAATTAGCCGTGCTGTCCCTTCGAGTGGGATGGCATGCGCTCTCTCCCCTGTCAATCACAGCGGAACTAGCCAAACGTGGCATCTGTGAGCTCATGTATGAGAAAAAGGGCAGATAGTACTTTCCTCTGAGTTCGCTGGCTTCATGTGTCTCAGAGGAAGCACATGCTAGCCTTCACTATATAACAAAGGCGAGATGGCTAGTTAGCTAATAGTGCTTATAAAGACATGTTTGTTTATTTCAGCTAAAAATCTCCATCACAATCTCATAGCATTGCTTGAATTCAGATTTATCCTAAGATATGAATTCTTATCCTAAGGCCAAAGCAGAGAATCTGAAATTATCCTAAGGCCAAAGCAGAGCATCTGAAATTACCTTTGTCTCTAATTAGCTTCGAATGTTATGGGACTGGTATCAATTTCAGCGATTTCTCAGCACTCTCAGTGTGCTCATGACGGCTGATCTCAAAAGAAACGCTTGGCTGCTGTCTCTGTAAATTTATCATCACCTGCTACTCCAGTGCTGCTGGAAGAGCTTGCCGAATGATTTGATACATCCTTACTGTCTTTTTTTTTTAACGGCATGGTCCATTAATACATTTTTCTACAGATTTTTCAGTAACTGAATATTGCAGCTGTGGATGGTGTGCGTCATCATTTGATCAGGGAAAGGTGTGTGCCCGGTGTGTGCTTCTCTCGCAGCCATTTCCTCTTACTTTTCCTATAACGTCCTATCCAGCAAAACACGGCTGAATGATAAAGACCATCTCAGGTAAGGCCAGAACAGAATGCTCTCTCCCCCTCTCTCTCCATCTCTATCTGCCTATCTCGTTCTCTAACTCTCTGTCTCTGATCCTATCTCCACCGTTGAAATCCTGTGCCACAGAGTGATATCCCTTCTTCTCTTGATATTATAGAAAGGCAAGCCCACAGCTCCATGCCATTCCTGTAGTTATATTGTGTTTCCTTGTGTGTGTGTGTGTGTGCGCATTGTGCCTGAGTTGCAGCTTGGTTGATTTATCTCGGGTTCTGTTCTCTCACGGCCCTGTCATGTGCCTGACTGCCCCTGAATGGGCTCCAGTGGTCCTGTAGCGTCTGCAGGAGTATCTTTTTCCGCATGTGAGGCAGCATTGTTACCTGCCTTTCACAGTCACCACGGGTAAAATTACTCCCCCACTGAGCAGGAAAGAACACGCATCTCAGTGTGACACATCGTTTTCATAACACCCTTGCACTAAAAAAGCAATATTGTACTGAGTGTTGTCATACAGGCTGTATATGCCGTGAAATACTACACTGAATGCATTTGATACTTTTGTACATAACGCGAGACTACAGCAGGGAAAACCCTTACTATCGTATTTTTCTGATATCATAGTTTCTCATTGTACTTGACGCGGGAGATTAATCCGCCTAAATTAAATCGCATCATTTAAATGGTTTTTAGATATAATTCAGCTTACGAGTCATGCCTGATGAGGTCATATGCATGTCCATTAATATAGCAGTGTTATGTAACCCTTACTGATAACTGTCATGATAGTTATTGATAGTTCATTTTTGACATCATGACAACTTGTGTCTTATGCTCATTTTTGTGTGTTGCTTAAGACGGTTATTGTTATTACACATACTACTCTATAGTACAATCGTCATAATAAAGATAACAGATAACGTCTTGTCATATCATGTAAATCACTCAAAAAAAGCAAAAAAACGGGTACTGTAAATCTTATAGCAAATTGTTGTGGCAGTTTATGTATAATACAAGCTAAAAAAGCACACATAATTCAACTCAAATTGAGTAATGTAAATTCATTGAAAAGATAATAACATTCAAATAATTTTACAAATATAGCTACAAGCAGCGATTAAGGGGCCAAGCACTTTCTGGCCCCACTGCTTAGCAACGGACAAAGACCAGAAGCCATTTGGGATATCAGTGCTGTTTCCCAAGGAGATGTGATTAATTAAATTTGATTAAAAAAAAAATATGTCAAGTCGTTGCAGAGATATGCTCTCACTTCCTGTTTGGCGACTGAGCGATAAACTGTCCCTCATATCACAAATCTGAGGAACCAGATTTGTCTGGGTTGATCTCACAATGCTGTGATCCAATTTTTTATGATGATTGGACAAAATTTGTAGGTGAAGAACTAAAAAAAATCTCTAATTAATTAATTCACACCATGATATTCTTTGGTATTCTAACTCAGCATGACCCAACGGATGGATGGATATTTCCAATTAAGTTATTCACACGAAATTGTCACCAGACATCAGTATTAACTCAAGAAATCCGTAAATATAAAGAATTCACAACGTTAAAGTGAATAAATAAAGTTATGTGTAATAAAGTGGAATGACACAGGACAAAAGTATTGAACACACTAAGAAAAATCAGTTCTCCAAGGCAAGGTAAGGCAAGGAACCAGCTGAAATCCATAAGTAATTATACCTCCTATCTGTGCAAATTAATATCAGCTGGGTTAGTAAATTGATGGTCTATAAAAAGGCTTTTCATTACCAAGGTGTCACACAAGAAACATCTCAGAGAAAACAATAGGTGATGCACTCCACTGCTCACGCTCACCCCGTAAGACACCCAGCAAGCTCGTTTAAAGTTTGTTTAAACTTATTTCTACAAGCCTATGAAATACTAGGAGAGTGTAGTCTGGTCAGACGAGAATAAAAATTTTTACTTTTTTTTTTAGTAAAGTGTGGAGGTGGAAGTGTCATGGTGTGGGGCTGTTTTTCATCACATGGTACTGGCAGACTTCATATAATTGAAGGAACAATGGAAGGAGCCCTTTACCGGGAGATTCTTGAGAAGAATCTGCTGCCATCCACCAGGATGATGAAGCTGAGACGTGGGTGGACCTTCCAGCATTACAACGATCCAAAACATACAGCAAAGGAAACTCTCAATTGGTTTCAGAGAAAAAATCGAATGGCCCAGTCAGTCACCTGACTTGAATCCAATTGAACAAGATTTAAAGACAATGTGTTTAGAAGAACGGACCAAAATCACACCTGCATACTGCGGCCCATTATATAATTTCTTCATACAGGAAGTGTCGTGAAGCCGTCACTACAAACAAAGGCTTCTCCACTAAGATTAAATACATTTCAGTGAGCGTGTTCAATACTTTTTCCCGTGTCCATTCCACTTTATTGCACATAACTTCATTTATGGACTTCAAAGTTGTGAATTCTTTATATGTGTGGATTTCTTGAGTTAATACCAAAGTCTGGTGAAAATTTCATATGAATAGCCTCGTAGGAAAAATATTTACTGAAAAAATATTGCCTATAGTGCTACAGTGTTTGGGATGCATTAGTAAGTTAGCTTAGCTGAGACTGTCCTTTATCACTGTGACAAATTTCATAAAAGCATATAAAGCACTTTATGGGCTGCCACGGACGGCCATGTTGAAGTAAAATAATAAGAAGAAGAAGATGAGGAAGAGGAAGTAGAAGAAGAAAACATACAATCACAGTGAGGTGTCTATGCACCTTCAGTGCTTGGCCCCCTAACTGTCATATGACATAAGCATAAGCATCTTGGCATCAAAGGTTATACCTATCACGATTAAAATTGGTAGCATCACACTGTTACATTGCTGTTATGAGAGCATGGTTATGACAGCAGCTTACGACATGGTTATATGTCACAGGGTTTCCTCTATTACAAAAGTATTGCTTTAAAAACAAAATTGATACTTTTACATAACTTTCACCGCCGATAATCATTTGTTTGGTTCACAATGCCTTGATTTTTCCCCATCTCATTTATAAATAAGGAATGAGGTACATAGTGTGTTTACTAAAGTAAATGATCCTAAACTGACAGCCTTTGACTTTAGGGCTGGAAGTAATTTGTTATTTTTAACAATCAGGCAAACAAAAACTTCCTGGGCATGAATCATCTTTAGGGTGCTTTGGGAAGCTTGTTATCTGTGTGTGTGCGTGTGTGTGTGTGTGTGTGTGTGTGCAATCCTTGGTGACAGTGTAGGTCATTGCATTTAGGTTTCAGCATCACATAGAAGCCTGCTAAGGCACAAGAGAGTGGGTGTTCACTGTGAGCAATTTCTGTTATTTGGAGCTGGTTAGTAAGATATGAATGTAGGATTCACCAGTCTGGGTTAGAATGTTCCTGATATTATGTTTTAGGATCATTTTTTCCTGCCCTTATACAAGCTGCATATAAACCTGCTGCTTATGCTGCATCACAGATCAGCGTAACACACTTAGAGGAAAGTGTTATCTGCCCTCTTCTACATACTGTACATAAGCTCATGGACATCTGTGATTGGCTGGTATCTCTGTGACTGACAGTGGAGAGAGTATATCACAGCCAGTTTTTCCCCTCTTGGTTCCCAGTGTCATCTGGATTAGATATTCCCCCCTGGGTCTTGCTAGTTTGAATGCAAACAGAAACGCTCACAGAAATGAATGCAAAATCAAGGAAACTCCTCAATATTCGGAGGCAATTCTTTAGAACGACGTGGGCGGATTTGGGCTAAGACGCATCGTGTGACGTCATCACAACGCTCATTCGGCCAAAGCCCTCTTCAATTCCAGTGCGTCGAATATGAGCAGACTTAAAAGGTCTCGTTCTCATTCGTCCCCCCCCGTGCGAAACAATTTTGTGCGGTTGTGATTCGTTAATGCAAAAAACGTTCGGCAAAATAAAGCACCAAAGACTCTGCAAATTGCTTCACAAAGCCCCAGCAAAATCAAGCATTTTTGGCTGCAATAATCACGGACTGATTAGAACTCGCGATCGCTAAATATAGCACAATCCCTTTTCTGTAACAACGCCTTACAAGTTTTAGTTTATTATTAAATATTCAGAGGGGTTTTGTTGATGTGTTCACTGTAGTTAACTTTTCAACATGATAATTATCCACAACGCCATTGGAATGCCTGCGGATGTCAGCGTCGGTGGCAATTCTCTACCAAAATTCAGTCTGTACTATTTACTTCATTTTCTCCTATTCAACGCCATTGTAACGGCATTAACAATGTCCCCAGAGTGACATCAGAGTGCTCTTCTCATGGGGAAAAACAAAAATACAGCACCAAACATTGCAAAAATATATTTAAATAAATATATTTCATGTGCTTCAGGGTGAAATTCTGTGCGACCGGCCAGAACGTCGTGACCTAGTATCGCAAGAGGGACACTGCTGGAGCCATCGTGAGCAAAAAGTCTTTAATCGTTAACTGTTTCTGCTTCATTTGCAAACCGCTCTGGATTAAAGTATTTGCCAAATGAGCGAATCAATCCTTTAAGAACAGATTAGAGCTCTGGGGCTGGTGAACTGCCCATTTTACAAAGAGGACGCAGGACTTTTGACTGCTTGCTTCAAGCCACTACAGCCCCTGTGGGAAGTAATTACCTTCAGCCCCTCTTTTTAAATGCAGGTCTGATCTAATTATTTAACGTGAATACGTGTCTGCTCATCAACAAAGCTGGTGCAATTAGAGGCTCACAAAACGTAGCGTGTGGAATGGAGTTTACAACGCAGATTGAGCAGATTCGCTGGATCGGGGCCATGACACTCTGTGGTCCATTAGTCCTGGAAATCACTGCATTTGGCAAATGAGAAAAAGGATCTGTCAATTAGAATGACACAATTATTACCGGTTATTAATCAACCATATTTTAATGAACTTGAAAATTATACACGTCTATTACAAATGTAGTCTGCTTTTTATATTTCTTTCTCTCTCTCTTTCTCTCTATTTATTTATTTATTTATTTATTTATTTATGTATGAAGCACACTGCAGATATTCCCTGCATTCACACACACACACACACACACACACAATAACAGAAGCCCTACATAAAGTAGGACCTTGACGTTAAATTGACTAAAATCACGATTAAAAACACAGCTGCACAGATCATTTATATTCAGTTGATTGCTATCTAACAGCTATGAAAGAGGTCTGACACTTAGATATGTGCAATTTCAAAGCCAAATGAGACAGCTAACAGAGCTACAGACACGCCGAATAGCAAGGGCTCGAATTACAGGTTCATCTATCACAAAAACGTTATTAAAAAAATTATTTACTAATCCCAAAAAAGGATGGCAGTGTGTCAACATGAATAAACTGTGTAGAGATGAACAGTGGTCGAAGCTCACTGAAAGGGACACAGCTACGAAATGCCCAAAGAAGATACATCCATAAAAATAACCACAGAATTGAATGAGCAAATTCTTTGACCCACTCTAGAGGTCCACACAATGTTTGGTAAATTACTCAATCCACTACAGATGACTAATTACTACTTTAAAATTGCAATTTGATTACATTACAGATTACTGCATGTAAAAAGTCATCAGATTACTAATGATTTTACTTTCAAAACCTACAACAATACACTACAAGAAAAGTTGGATTTATCCTAAAACTTGGCTAGGGTGTAATCACGGTTTATAAAATATCAAACTTTTCTAACTAGGCTAGTCTGGTGTCGCTAGGCAAGGGGAGGCACAGCTAGGCTATGGGTTTAGCCGCTACAGTGCCATGCGAAAAGTACATTATCTTTCCTTATGCTCTGCTCATGTCATGTTCACGTAAACTGGAACTCATATAGACATTTGCACAACTTGTTTTCCTGTTCAGAATCAGAGGATGCTACTGTTTCAGTTTCAACCCCTTAACTGGTGTAAAAAAAAATCCACTTTTCGGTTCACACTGACCGTGTTATCTAGTGTTTGGCAGAATTGAGAGCGGTCAGTCTATAAGACACGAGTGTTTCCACGTATTTTCATGTAAACACTGTCTGATTGGTCTCGCCTCCATTCACTGAAGATATAAAATTACAACACCGCCGTCTTCTTTTACTGACGTAGATTTACCGCTCCAAGCGGAGAATTATTCTGGACTAAAGAAAAAAAATCTTCCAGGCTGCAGCCCCCAATGCCCAGGTCAGGTGTGCAAAGTGTGATTCATTTTAAAAATGCATTTTACTTAATATTGTTTTCTTAACAATAAATCTTTAATGCAAGAAATGTCATTTCACAGACACAAATGATATACATTTAAAATGTAATGCGTTACATTACTGTGTTATCAGAAAACGTCTTCAGGATACAGTAACGCACTACTTTGAAACATGTTATACCCAACTCTGAGGCAATGAGCTTCATAAAAATTGGAATTCAAGGCTGTGTTTTGCATCAAAGCCCAATGTGCAATGCCAAATAACTTGCTGTAATGAGAACAAAACCTGGCCAAAAAAAAGGTAATATGGTCAGATGGCTTAATGTTCACCACATTTCCTACATCTGGATGGATTTATATTTGGAAGGAGGCAAAGGATGCTTTCATCCCACAACGTCTGCTGCCAACTGTTAAAAACAGTGTGGGTTTCATAAAGGTATGGGCACCCATCCTGTGGAAATCATCAGAGCCAATGATTGCTTGCATTAGTCGTAAAACAGTCAAAGAAATATGATACAGATGACCAAGCCCAGGTGCACCCTATCATACAAACACACTTTCCTGATTATCTTCCTATACTCCAGAACGATAATATCCTCATGCATACTGCTACAATTATTCAAGAGTAGTTTGAAGAACACCATGATGAGGTCTTCGTACGCTTCACCAATTATTACATTTAAACATCTTTGTACTAATGGAAGTTCTGGAGCGCAATCTGCAGAGTAGATATTCACTTCATCTCTCCAGCCGTCAAATAAAGGAAAAATTTCGTTTTGAAAGTATGGTCCAACGTCCCTCCACTAACCATTAAGGACCACGAAGGATTACAGCTATTTTGAAGGCAAAGGCCTATATATGGATATTAAGGAAGGGGGTCACTATTCCTTAATATCCATTCGTCTTCAGTAATCACTTCATCCTGGTCAGGGTAGTGGTGGATCTCAGGAACACTGTGTGGAGGAAGAGTTTGGGAGGTTGGAGGAAAACCAGAAAACACGCAGGAAACCTATGCAGACATGGGAAGAACTTGTGAAACTCCACAGAGGAACCTGAGATCAGGATGGATGTATGAGACAGCAACTCTACCTGCTGCACCAAAACACTGCCTCCTACTCACGATTCGGTTCTTAAAATGAATACAGTGCCTTGCGAAAGTATTCGGCCCCCTTGAACTTTTCAACCTTTTGCCACATTTCAGGCTTCAAACATAAAGATGTAAATTTAATTTTTTTGTGAAGAATCACCAACAAGTGGGACACAATTGTGAAGTGGAACGAAATCTATTGGATATTTGAAACTTTTTTAGCAAATAAAAAACTGAAAAGTGGTGCGTGCAAAATTATTCGGCCCCTTTACTTTCAGTGCAGCAAACTCACTCCAGAAGTTCAGCGAGGATCTCTGAATGATCCAATGTTGTCCTAAATGACTGATGGTGATAAATAGAATCCACCTGTGTGTAATCAAGTCTCTGTATAAATGCACCTGCTCTGTGATAGTCTCAGGGTTCTGTTGAAAGCGCAGAGAGCATCATGAAGACCAAGGAACACACAGGCAGGTGTACAGTACAGTCAGTACACTGCACAAATCTGGCCTTTATGGAAGAGTGGCAAGAAGAAAGCCATAAAAAGGCTTGTGGCAAACTTTAGACGAGACTTTTTATGGATATCTTTGAGAAATGGCTTTCTTCTTGCCACTCTTCCATAAAGGCCAGATTTGTGCAGTGTACGACTGATTGTTGTCCTATGGACAGACTCTCCCACCTCAGCTGTAGTTCTCTGCAGTTCATCCAGAGTGATCATGGGCCTTTTGGCTGCATCTCTGATCAGTCTTCTCCTTGTCTGACCTGAAAGTTTAGAGGGACGGCCAGGTCTTGGTAGATTTGCAGTGGTCTGATACTCCTTCCATTTCAAAATGATCGCTTGCACAGTGCTCCTTGGGATGTTCAAAGCTTGGGAAATCTTTTTGTATCCAAATCCGGCTTTAAACTTCTCCACAACAGTATTACGGACCTGCCTGGTGTGTTCCTTGGTCTTCATGATGCTCTCTGCGCTTTCAACAGAACCCTGAGACTATCACAGAGCAGGTGCATTTATACAGAGACTTGATTACACACAGGTGGATTCTATTTATCACCATCAGTTAATTAGGACAACATTGGATCATTCAGAGATCCTCGCTGAACTTTTGGACTGAGTTTGCTGCACTGAAAGTAAAGAGAGCGAATAATTTTGCGCACCACTTTTCAGTTTTTTATTTGCTAAAAAGTTTCAAATATCCAATAGATTTCGTTCCACTTCACAATTGTGTCCCACTTGTTGGTGATTCTTCACAAAAAATTTAAATTTTATATCTTTATGTTTGAAGCCTGAAATGTGGCAAAAGGTTGAAAAGTTCAAGGGGGCCGAATACTTTCGCAAGGCACTGTATATTGTTATGTACATTTACATTAACAGCATTTAGCATTAGCGCGACTCACAGAAGACGTACAGACTTGCATAACCTCATGCTAGTTCACAGGGTCTGGGTATAAGAGCACTATCTGCCTAAATACCCTGTTGGGAAGGCTGGGGCAGGATGAAAAGAAAACACAAGACAATGATAGATTAACAAAGTGCTAATTCAAGTGATTGGTAAAGTGGTAGGTCTTAAACCTTCATCTGAAGGCAGTCAGTGACTCAGATGTTCAGACAACTGAAGAGTCCTGTCTTACATATTCATCTTCCTTGTAACTTCAGAGATGATGCGTCAAGTCGAGCCATGCTTGAGGCTCGGAGGGAGAGTGGTGTAGAGCGGGGAGTGATCAGGTAAGTGGCACTGGTCTGTTTTTGGCTTTGTAAACAAGCAATGGTGTTTTAAATTTCTGATTCAGGCAGCTACAGGAAACTAGTGCAGAGTACACAGCAATGGGGTGGTGCGGGAGATCTTGAGGATGTTGAAAACAAGCCGTGCAGCTTGGCCAGGGGCTGTCCGGCCAGGGGTAGTCCAGGTTCGAAAGGACATGAGACTCCAGAAGTGGCTTCGGTGAATAGAAATGGCCAGATCCTTCTGATAGAGTCAAGAGAGTGATGTGAGATGAGAAGGATAATCATTTTCCAGGATATACAGTGGGGTCCAAAGTCTGAGAGCACCAGTGAAGCATTCTTTTCAAATTTATTACCATAAATTTCATTCTAAATGGAAATTCTGACAACAGCTTGAGTGAATAGTAGAATCTTTGAAATATCTACAAGCATTCCAGATCTCCTTAGGGTTCGAGTATTTGGTACGTCCACTTTTTGCTTTAACGACAGTGTGCATTCGAGCTGGTGTTATGATCCGTTTTAGATCGAATCTATCAGAGTGTGGTCTGAACACATGCTTCAATAGCAGAGATTAGACATGCGCAAAATCTGACCTTTCGTAAAAAAGCAGTAAACATGATCAATATCACACAGTTGCTTACATTTGAACTGTGACACAGAAATAGTGGGGAATATCTTGAATAGTAAATAATCAGGATATTGAGCATGTACTTTTGTTGTTTTAAATATTTCAACATTCTAGAACCCTCTGTTTATTTCCAATTTGAAGTGAAAAACTAAATTATCCTAGATTTTCAATATGGTCTCAGATTTTTGGACCATCATATGAAGCTATAGTCATTATATTGGAAGCATATCAGCTCTGTGCCATCTCGTTACAGTCCACTATCACCACTAGTAGGGGGGAAAAAAGAAAAAAATTGTGAAACTTTAAAGCTTTTCCATAAGCTAATATTGTTGCAGAAAGGCTTTGTATGGTGCAATCCTTTAACCCGTCCTTCATGTGTTCGTACGATGCATCGATCGAGTGATCAATTAATGCCGGAGTTCTCATCCAAACCAGAAGGGATTTTCTGTTTCTTTCTGTGCTGCATATTTGAAAACAAGCAAATAGCTTGTGCCCATGACTGTATTGTTTTATTTATTTATTTTGAAATCATTTCAATTACTAGTGAACCCTGCAGCAAACATATTACTGAGTGTTTCAAATGACTCATGCTGTGCAATTTCCTCGGCCAAAATTATTTGTGACACTACTGCAGCATTGGTGCCTGTATTTATGATATAAAAGGACACAGTGGGCAAATGAGTGCTCTGTTCTGTTAGTGCGGTAACAAGGATTTTTTTTGGGGGGGGGTTGGGTCCTCATACATTATCAAACTCTCCTCCTGTATAAATATCAACTGTGAAACGTTGTACAATTATAACCCACACACTCACAGAAACGTGACTCGACTGAATATAATATCCTGATGTTATCTTTTCCCAACAACAGCAATTTGATTGTAGCACTATATTTTGTTTTGGAAAAAGCAGTTGTTGCTTTTCTATCATTCGCACCAATGCGAGTGTAAAGCACATGGATGCAAGATAACCAACGCCACAAACCATTTCCCCTGAAATGAGCCGTAAACAGATTTGCACCGGTAAGTTTCCAGGCTACTTCCTCTCTGGGGAGAGGTCAGAAGCCTTTGTACAGACCCCAGTGTCCTGTAAAAGCTTTCCCAGAATGTGCACAGCAGACACACTGCTGTGCACGTCCATGCTCTCCAGATGACAGCTTTCTCTATCAGACAATATATAAACAACTGGATGTCAGTAGAGCTATTAAAGTAATGACTGTTACAGGGAGGACCAGGATGTCACGACTCCAAATTCGAAGAAATTCATGGAAAGCAACTCGTATGAAAAGGCATTAGGGTTAAGGTTAGGTTAAAATAATCTGGCTTAGTAGTGGATGCTTGTTTTTTTTTGGGGGGGTTGTTTTTGTTTTTTTGGATATTCTTGATCATTATCACATGGGATTTGAGTTGAATGAGATGTTGTTATGAGCAACATACTGAGGAGTTCTGATTAAAAAGAACTACTGACTCCAATTATTAGCGTCCATCGAATTATTTTACAGATGACCAAGCCCTGGTCCACACTATAATTCAAACACATTATGTTCCTATATTCCAGAATGATTAAATCCTCATACATACTGCTTACAACAATGTTGTGTATTGACTCACTGTGTGATTGTTCTACTGCTTATGGACTTTATTAGCCCACATGTATAACCCTTACCTTTAATTCTCAGTCTGGGAAACCGTGATTGATAAATGTTACTGTTTTACTATCTTTTTTTAGCATTCTGCTTATATTTTTATTTATTGTATGTTGTATTGTGTGAGATGTTCTGAGCTACTGGGATCTTGGATTTCCCATTGGGGATCAATAAACTAACTAACTAACTAACTATCTATCCATCCATCCATCCATCCATCCATCTATCTAATATGTATCTCAATTATTCAAGAGTAGTCTGAAGAACACAAAGGATTAAAGCTATTTTGAATGCCAAAGCTGGCCCTACTCCTTAATATCAATCCAGCTTTAGTAATCACCGTTTTTCATCAAGACAACACTCTGTATGGGATGGAAGAACTTGTGAAACTCCACACAGAGAGGAACCTGAGCTCAGGATGGAGGTGTGAGACAGCAACTCTACCAGCTGCACCAATGCGCTGCCTCCTACTCACTATCCTGAATATTAACATATTGTTGAGTACATTTACATTTACAGCACTTAACATCCGTCCTTCTCTAGAGCGCCTTACAGAAGACTTCTAAACCAAAGCGTTCCACTGCTGCCCTTTGGCATGTTGTGCGTTCTGAGATGATTTTCTGCTCAACACGGTTGTAAAGAGTGGTTATTTGAGTTACTCTAGACTTCCTGTCAACTGGAACCAGTCAGCAAGCTTTTTCAGTCTGCAGAACTGCTGCTCCACCAGATGTTTTCACTTTTTCCGCACCATTCTGTGTAAATTCTAGAGACTGCTGTGTGACAGCACCTTTCTTCACCATCGGTGTTGACCAGCACGTACGGTTGAGAATGAGCAACTCACTAAACATATACACTGGATGCTAACCCTCACATAAAATGTGAGTAGATTTCATTTCAGGTTAAAAGCATGCATTAAGTGGACGTGCTACGGGTGATTTATAAAGAATAAGTGCATGAACGTTATCACGTGAAAAGTCAAGAAAGGGGCCAATATGTGAATAAAGATTCTGTTGGACGTTCTTGATTGCTGTGGCAAGCTCATATCTATGAGAATCTGATGCACATTAATATTAAGTCATCATTATTTATTATTATTATTTAACAATAATAATGACACCTTTCTATCATAGCCAGCATGGCCTGTTTTATCTACAGTAGCTCGTCTGTGCGATCGAACCAGAGAGCCTAGCCAGAACCACAGAGGTTATCATCAATACTTATTAAGACATTAAGAAACATTATTAAGAAATGCCTGCGATGGATTCGCACCCTGTCTAGGGTGAACCCCGCCTTCTGTCCGATGCGCCCTGGGATAGGCTCCAGGTTCCCCACGACCCAGTAAGGATAAGTGGTATAGAAGATGGATAATTAAGAAATGGCCCAAACTGCATATTTTTTTTATCAGGCAAAATGGACATCCTAGTTTGCTTGTCTATTCTGGAGACCCTGTTAGTACCTCAACTAAGAGTGTTTTTGTACATGTTTTAAAGCTTACATATGGTTTTATACTGTACGTGCAGACCTTTAGTCAAAGCTCTAGTGTTAATCGCACGTCCTGTTTACAGAGTTTAGTGGTAATCCTGTGTAATGGCGCGTATCTCTTTGAGAATAGGATAGGTTCTCACCAGTGATCTGTGCAGGTGCAGTTTTGTGTGTCTCAGTAAATTGGTGAAAATCCTTGTAATGATGTGCCTTCTACTGTTTCTTTATCCTGTTTATGGCCCAGATCTTTACAAACAGAGGAACAATGAGGGAGAGAATAAGGTGCATTCAGACATAGTCCCAATTGGCACCTTAAGTAGGCTACTGACCGGGTACAGTTTCAGACTTTTCTAAAGGTGTAAAGGACACAGCTCAGAAATGTCATGGAGGGGAAAAGAATGGGCTTTTCAACAACCATCATCAAACCAGACATGACGAGTACGCAAAACCATTTTGTTTTATAATAAGAAAAATAAATAGTTTCAATAATGACAATAGCCAGAAATGTCCGATGTAAATGTGCTGAATTTCTCTAATGCAAGTTCTCCAGTACATGTTTTTAAGCCATGTTTTTACTGTGTTCCATCTCTGAACAATAATGAACAATAAACAGAGCTTTATATATCGTTACAATTGCACCTGGCAGGCAACAGTCAGTTCTTGAAGCTGGTGTGTTGGAAGCAGGAAAAATGGACAAGTTTAAGGATCTGATCTTTGACAAATTGGGTCAAATTGTGATGGCTTCACGACTGGGTCCGAGCAAGTGGTGTGGAGTTTTCCTGGTTTGCAGTGGTTAGTACCTAACAAAAGTGGTCCAAGAAAGGACAACGGGTCATGGGCACCAATTCTCATGAATGGATGCATGTGGGGCGTGAAGGCTAGCCTGTCTGGTCCAATCCCACAGACGAGCTACTGTAGCACAAACCGCTCAAAAAGGTCATGCTGGCTATTATAGAAAGGTGTCAGAACACTCATCAGTGAAAAGTGCCACTGCTGACCCCTGACATCAGCCAAAAGCGCCTTCAATGGGCACGTGAGCCCAAAAAGACAGGAAGTGTTGTAGCCCAATCGAGAAGTGGATGTCCACGAGCATCCACTAACGAAGGCACAACCGACGTGGTGCTGGCATACTGTAGACCAGCGGTCCCCAACCTTTTTTGCGCCACGGACCGGTTTAATATCAGACAATATTTTCCCGGACCGGCCTTTAAGGTGTGGAGGATAAATACAACAAAATAAAATGATGGGACCGGCATAAAAACTGGGGTATTTTTTAAATCTAATAATAAACGTGAATCCAATGTGAAATCGCAACTTTATTAGCAGCGTCCTCGTAACATCCTCTCTCCCCCCTAACGCTCTCTGGTCTCTATGGTAAGGTTTCAACGTATCACGTGACCGAGACAAGCGTCTTGACGTGCGTCAAGAGTGAGTCGTAGAAGGATGTAACGGAAAGAATCCGCTCATTTTTCAGATCCAGATAATAAATAAAACATAAATAATTCAAGTTATTTATTCTTTCTGTGTGGCCCGGTACCAAATGACCCACGGACCGGTACCGGTCTGCAGACCTGGGGTTGGGGACCGCTGCTGTAGACTTCCTATTTTCCACCATCTAAACCAGCTGAACTATAACATCTGTATCCATCTCATGATAGTAGCTCTATAATCCCTGGGTAAAAAAAATGATCTTATCAGCTGTGAAAAATACTTCCACGCTGTCACCAATATAGACATGAAACACACATAAGCAGGGCAGTTTATTTACCGTAACTTGGCAGAAAATGAACCATCATGTGACCACCCTCTTCACACTGTTCTTTTTTAGCACAGCTACTGTTTGCTGCACACTAATCACTACTTAAGTTTGGTAAAGCAAACACGTCTTTGTCATCTACGTATGTTGAACACTGACTTAATTAATGAGATTGCACACCACATGGCAGGTAAACCTGAATGATTGATAATTAACACAAAGCAAATCCGAGAGATTCCGACATAGTCTACATACGATCTACACTTACCAGCCACTTTATTACTGTACGGCTACACATTCATGTGATTATCCAAACTGATCGTGTGGTAGGAGTGCAATGAATAAAATCATGCAGATACATGCCAAAAATATCAGAATAAAAAAAAAAAAAGTGATTTCAAGTTGTTGGTGCCTGACGGTCTGGGTTGAGAATTTCTGAAAATGCTGATATCCTGGGATTCTCACAAACAATAGTCTCTAGAGTTTACGCAGAACAGTGCGGGGGGGAAAACATCCAGTCAGCGGCGGTTTGGCAGATGGAAATGTCTTGTTGATGAGAGAGGTCAGAGGAGAATGGCCAAACTGGTTTGGAAGCCTACAGTAATTCAAATAAGCACTCTGTGGTTAACATATGCTAAAACTGGACAGCTGAAGATTGTAAAACGACCAGGTGATTAAAAAAGTGGCCAGTGAATGTATATGTACTGATCTGTTAGTTTAGTAGCTAAAGTACTAATACTAAGAATACATTGTAGCAATTATGGAAGAAGTATAAACCCACTATGCTTGAACTAGACGGTTGGTGTCCAGTTGGTGTCCAGTTGGTTTTTTGAAAGTGTATCCTACACGTCAGGGATTGGTCTTGAAACATGTCATTACAAAAGCTATCATTTTTGTTCATTGTTCATTCTTGGACAACATCCAACATTATAATTAGACATTCCATTCACTAGGCCTCCTCGTTCAACAGATGTTGGCATTTTATGAATTACACAGAAAATCAGTCATTGTGTGGGAGAACACGGATTTGTATGAAAAGCTCCATGTGACATCTAACAGCTAATAATCCATTTACTTTCCTGAACCTGAGAGCTTCCGGAGATTGAAAAAAAAAAAAAAACAACCAAAAAACATGTTCAAATCTGACAGTTTTATATAATCCACTGAATATAAAAGTGACGCACGATTAAAAGTGAGCTTTTTCAAGGGTATTTAAAAGAATGGTGGTGAATCATGCCTCTAGAAGGGTAGGCGTGATAGAAAGATCAGATTCCAGCGAGAAAAAGGCGCTAAGACTATAAATACGTTTTTAAAAATGAATAAATATTTAAAAACAGGAAGTGACTGAGGAACGTTCGTGTCTAACGTGAAGTACATGGGAGTGAATGTAGAAAAAAAAATCACGGTCCACGTGGGTGGAAAGTGTGTGGAGAGCAGTCCATTTAGAAATGCGCAAGCTCACACACACACACACACACACACACACACACACACACACACACACACACATCATAAAAGGAGGTCCAAATCCATTCAGTTCTGTTAAAATACAAAAGGATGTAGTGGGCATGTGGTAGTGCTTCACAAAACCACAGAATATAGCAGAATGGCGTCACATCTTACCTGCACCATTTTAGAAAAAGGGTTCTTCACTTCTTCACCCTCTGGGGACACCTTTAATGCTCTATGTAGAACTCAACAACAGAGGGATTCCCTATCAGAGTACAACATCGTCGAGGGCGCCAGACAACCCTTATAGAGGTTAGGAACCTTGGCATCATTCTGGACTCAGAATTAAGCTTAACCAAGCAAATCAATTCGGGCGCTAAGAATATATATATATATATTTTTTTTTATCAACTATGGATTATTTCTAAACTTAAAATTTTTTTGTCTTTCCAAGATCTGGAGAAGGTTATTCATGCTTTTATCGCATGGCGGTTAGATTATTGTAATTCATTATACTTGGGTCTTTCTCAGTCATCTCTGGCTCGTCTCCAGATGGTTCAGAATGCAGCTGCAAGGCTGTTGACTAGGGGAAAGAAATTTGATCGTGTCACCCCAGTTTTAGCATCGCTCCATTGTCTCCCAGTCCGTTTTAGGATTCAGTTTAAGAGTCTGATGTTTGTTTTTAAAACTGTTAATGATCAAGCTCCATCCTATCTCAACGATTTTCTTCCACCATAATTCATCCAACAGACTTATAAGATCTTCGGAAAGGTTTCTTTTGCATGTCCCTCGATCCCGGTTAAAAACAAAGGGGGATAGAGCTTTTTCAGTTGCTGCCCCTCGTCTATGGAATCAATTGCCACTGGACATCCGCCTTGCACCTTCTATTACCGGACCACTTTTAAAAAGAGGCTTGAAACAGATCTCTTCTCCCAGGCGTTTTAATCAAATTTTTACTAGTGTCTATTGTCTGTTTTTATTTGGTTTTATTCTGTTTTCTATTTTTATCTTCCTTACTCTGTTCAGCACTTTGGTAAGCTTTGCTGTGTGAAACGTGCTATATAAATAAAATTGACTTACTTACTTACTGTATACACAATATACACCGAGCGGTTCAGGAACTGACTCCAGCCCAGAACCATGACGGTGGAAAATGTCTAACTGTGTAGATTTAAGTATATTTAAGCGGAGCAGACTTCAAAGATTGAACATTGATGTTTATTGTATTTGTTTACAAGGTGGAACAGCTTAACGGTGGTTTTTTTGCATACAGTCTGTAAAATGAACTGAAAATATTACATTCAGTTTATCAGAATGTAAATTAACGTGTCCTGGCTCACACTATGTTCCTAAATTCTGTCATCATTGACCAGCTCAAGTTTTCTCATGCTTATTTGTGTTATATATTGTGGCATGAGAAAACATGATGAATGTGAAAGTGCAATACAAATATGTTGTCACTAACATCAATGAATAATCGTGATAAATAATCGAGATCTCGATATTAATCAGAATAATCGGGATTATCATTTAGGCCGTAATCGTGCAGCCCTAACTGTGGTCATACATTCAACTCGAATAAATAACCTGGGAAGAAATTGAGGGGAAATGGTTCCGAAGCTCATTATTTAGACCATCTCTCAATCTATATATCTGAATAATCTCATATTGGATGTGATTGGGTGAGTTCATTTACCCATCAGATGGGAAGCGCTTTAGGTTAATGGTGTTCATTACTGATGCGCCAATCAGGATTTTTACAGCCAATACCGATCCAGATACCAATCTTTTTTTTGTTTAAACTTCAATCAGAGAGTCTATCATAAACAGTTAAATGTAAGCTCTCTCCTCATCATCATTGTTAATTGAGATTAAATAATAGCAGTGAGATACTGTTGGTTAATTGATAACTAAACAAGCATAAACTATTTCATTTTAAATATCTTAAAAACAATAAAAAGTCCTAATTAAAAGTAGACTAACACAAAAATGCTTAATATTTGGTAAAAGGCTAATAGCTTTCTAAGGAAATAGCTTACTAAGCTTAATGGTAAATTGATATTAAGTGCAACCCATATTAATTAAACCCTATTTAATTTCTCATTTTATTCATATTTTATGAAGTTATTATAATATACATTTTTTTGACATTAAATGATTTATTTATAACTAAGCACATTTTCTGTCTTTACATTTTATTAGTTTTATTTTTATTTGTTTATCAGTTTTAGTTCGGTTCTTCCAGTACAGTGTCCACGTCTGCTGATAATATTGCATTTTGGGGGGGGGGTTAAATCAAAACATGGAAACTTGAGTTGACTTTCCTAGTGATATCTGGCTAGATATCTGGTTAGTGAAGGAGAGCGGCAGTGTACTGTATGTTTACAGACCGAACAGTTGCTACTCTTGCTTATGATTGGTGAGGAATTATTTAATAAAGAAGTTTGAATTAAACCCACCTTGTAGTGTTAGCATTATTATTAATTTACTCCGCGCGAAGCCGCTGTGTCTACACGAGCAGGTGCAAGTTCAGGTCATTTTGCGGGATCAATAAAAGATGGTGGTTTGTGAGATGGGGAAGTTGATGATGATGTACAGAGTTACTCTTCATCATAATGGCTTCTCTGCAGTATTTCCACCCTTGTTCGGTTGACTGAGGAGATGAAAAGCAGTGTGAAAGTAACTGTTGATCGGTGTCGATGCATTTTGGAGTTGTAGTTTTTATCCCGATTGTATTATACACCTCCGAACAGGTCACTCGCACCGGTGCGAATCAATATTTATTCACAGTCGCACAAAATACTTTTCAGTCGCAAACGCGAGTGAAATGCTCGCACCGTAGAGCCGTGAGTTTATCTGCAAAGTTTTTTTTCCCATTCGGTGTGATGACGTTTAATGTCCCTGACAACCTCTGTAGTGCCATTTAGCTTCATGTTGTCATGATTTCACCTCGCGCAAAGTGCTGGAGCTCGAAGCGAAGCTGACAGCTCAGGGGTTAAAATGCTAACTCCGTCTCGGGGTTTTGGCGCTAGAAAATGACGTCATCCCTGCGCCGCTCTATGGTGATTGGCTGTAAGTGTAGGAAGCACTTGATTTGATCTGCAGCGGAGTTTTCTATTAGCGGAGGATGAACTTTAAACGTTAATATCACAGTTGATCATGTTCATTTGATCGTGGCTAGTCAAAATCGTAATCGCGATCGATATTCGATTAATTGTGCAGCCCTAAACCTAGTTAATAAACAGTATATCATTGCGACATTACAATAAGGCTAGATCCATCCATCCATCCATCTTCTACCACTTATTCCTTTTCAGGGTCGTCGGGGAACCTGGAGCCTATCCCAGGGAGCATCAGGCACAAAGCGGGGTACACCCTGGACAGGGTACCAGTCCATCGCAGGGCACAATCACATACACACTGACACACAATAAGGCTAGATACATCACTAAATTAATTCCAGCCTAGAAACATAATAACTATGCATAGAAACAATCACAAAAGAAGTTCACATACAAATCCGTTGTAGGGAACCATGCATACACACGTTTACACACTCATTCATAAATAAGGGCAATTAAGTGTAACCAATGTGCCTCCCTGCATGGTTTTGGACTGTGGGAGGAAACGTGGAGGAAACCCAAACAATCACTGGGTAAGTAAGCACAGAAAGTAACCCGAGCTCAAGATAGAACCCTGAAGCTGTGATCTAGCCATTGTGTCATCATGTTTCCTTTTGAAGATGAAACATATGCTTTTTTTTCTCTCCCTAATTTGGTCCTGTTCCCACACACCAGCCAGGTCTCCCTATTGTACAACAAGCACCAATCGGGAAAGGTTAATGGAAGCTAACACGTGCTTCCTCCAGCTATCTGCTCTTTTCCACATACATAAGGTCACAGATGCCCATGGTTGCCTAATCTCGCTATGATTGACAGGGGAGAGAGAGTACGCCTCCCCTCCCACCCAGACAATATTACCAATTTTGCTCTGTTAGACTCTCAGCTTCCGATGTGGCAACGTTGGGTCTAAAACTCACAATCTCCTGACGATAGAGCGAGCAGTTTTCTGCCAGTCGTAGACGTCTATGAGCTCATGTATGTGAAAAAGTGTAGACAGCGCATTCCTCCGCAGCAGTTTTTAAAAAATGCAGTTGGCTGTCTTCACATGTTACATGGAGAAAGCGGCATGTATTCTCCTTCACCCTCCCCACTTAGTAGGTATAGTATAATGGGGATAGCTGTCTGATAGGTAGGAATTGGGAGATTACAAAATTGGGGCAAAAAGGGAGGAAAAGGTCAAGTATTAAATTTGCAATAGCCAGTTCCCACCAGTTGAAAGGAAGATTATACAAGGCTTTATAATGAGAAAGTTTATCAAGACTTCGTATATGAAAATAATTGCATTAAAGAGCCTGAGAAAAGGTTAGTAACACAATGCACACTCTTGTCTATGTTCTTTTACATTTATGGTTTTGAGCAGTTTTGATGTGTGAATATCATTTCTCACCCCCATATACCTTAATGATTATAGTCCCATTGCACTGTCACCTGTAATCATGAAATGCCTGGAGAGGCTTGTTCTGCATCACATCAAGGCTGCTCTGCCACTCAACTTGGACCCCCAGCAGTATGCATACAGGGCCAACAGGCCGACAGATGATGCCATCCTCACTGCCCTCCATACTGTACTGTGACACCTCGAACGCCAAGGAATGTATGCACGGCTGCTGTTCATGGACTGTGGTTCTGTATTTAATACTATCTTACCCAGCAGATTGTTCTCCAAGATGTCTGACCTAGCCATACAGCACAACATCTCCCTGTGGATTAAGGACTTCTTAACAAAGCAGCCACAGTCAATGAGGATGGGCCTGCATCATTCCTCAACTCTGACACTCAGAACAGGAGTACCACAAGGCTGTGTGCTGAGCCCGTTTCTCTATTCACTCTATACCCATGAGTGTATACCATCTTATAACACTAACACCATTATCAAATTCGCGGATGACACGATTGTCGTGCGGTCCATCACCAGAGGCGACGAGTCTGCCTACAGAGAGGAGGTATAGAGGCTGATGGTGTGGTGCGCAGAGAATAATCTGACTCTAAACATCAAGAAAACAAAAGAACTCATTATTGATTTCAGAAAGAAGCGGGATGTTCACACACCACTGCATATCAATGGGGAGAGTGTATACAGCTTTAAATTTCTGGGCACACACATCTCAGAGGACCTCTCATGGACGATCAACATCAAGGCGCTAGTCAAGAAGGCACAAAAGCGGCTGTACATCCTAAGAACGCTCAGGAAGGTAAACCTGTCACAATGGTTTCTGGTTCTTCATTCTAGCACTGCTCCATGGAGAGTGTCCTCGCACATGGTATTCTGGTGTGGTATGAAGTGTCATAAAGACTTCATCACATACCAGGAGTTACCTGCCCTGGACAACATATTTACCTGCTGATGCCTGCAGGAAACACGTAACATTCTGAAGATCACCATATCACTCTTCCCATCATTTGTTTGAATTGTTGCCGTCTGGAAAACACTACAGGTCTATCCAAACATGCACCACGATATTCATGAACAGTTTTTATCCTAAAGCTAACACCATACTGAACCTTGAACTGAAAACACACCCTCCAGCTACAAACATATCCTTGATATGCAAGACCCATTCTTGTGCAATATGGCCTTCGTTTGTAATATGCACGCAATTATTCTGTAACTGTCTACGTTTTCAAGTCCATCATTTCGTTCTAGGTTCATACAATGACAATAAAGAAGTCAAAGGAATTCACACATAATGTCATTGCTTATTGTCGTACTTCTCGTTCGCACATCCCCAGCAACATGCGCACTAACCGTCTGAGCAATTCTTCTGATTCCACGTGCTAATTAGCACTCCTTATATTGGATCTTTGTAAATCTGGGCCTTTGTGGGTATGCCCTAACCCTTCCAGCAATTAGTGATTAGAATGTCATTGGTCTCCATTTCCCTGGTTTCTACCTTCACAGTAATTTCATTTCACTATTTCTTTTACATTTGTTACTAAACTCAGTTAGTCCAAAAACAAAGAAAGGCTTTGTGAGTCTAACTGCTCGCTAGCATAGCTTCATAGAGACAATTATTCTACATTCTAATGAAATCACCTATGTCAAATCAACCAATCAGAATAATCGATGCTAGGTTTGTGAGTATTTCCAATAGCAACACAAACACCGATACTATGGGCTGGGTTTTTGCAGAACAGACTATGGTCTATCAGATCAGATCTATCTGATCAGATATGATGTCATAAAAATATGAAAAATTACCAGTAACTGATGGGATCTAAAGATCTTCGGGGGTTTTTCCCACAGTGCTGTCTTATAGGCAGAAAGAAATGACACGGAATATGCAGTCACGGACAGGAGCAAGAGATCAGCTCTTCTCACCATCGCGTTTTGCTTGCAAATACACACAGATTGCGATCAGTGGAAAGCAAGCAGAAGCCTGTCTTGTATGCGTCAGTCCCTAAAGCACTCCAAGTATGATTTTTATCACTTCTGGCCTTTTTCCTTACATTTTCAACGGCAAACCAGTTCTCCATACCAAAAGGTTTCCATAAAGATTATGCTTATGTAACACACTATTACTTTCAGTGAGGCGACTGGAAAACCGCTGGAATACGCAGAAGAGGGCTGAGAAGGCTTTAGTACATCAGTATGTCTACAGAGCCTATGATATCCTGTTCAGTGCTTTTCATTTGAAGCAGCCTTAAGGAAGAGGGAAAGAATGAACACACACACACACACACACACACACACAGTGGCACTGGAGACTCCATAAAGGGCACTGATTGCTCCGAGCAGTTCAGAGAATGGTTCTGCAAAATCTATTTAAATATGCAAGTAACTCATGACCTTTAATAGAACATAATATGAGTATTTGATTCTTCTACTCTATGTTAATCTACTCAACATTCATACCTTCTTCTTGTTGAATCATGTATAGGTTAAGCTACATCCTGCAGCTTCATAAACCTGCACGAGTGCCAGCTGTTCTTGAATCTTATCTCCATATCAAAAGTGACATTGAGATGTTAATTACAGCACTTGCGCCTTACCATAATGACCCTAACGAGGCACGTGTGAATCTACACGCGTATATGAGAGGTGCGTGGTAATATTCTGCATGTGGATGTCATTACGTTTTCTTGTGATGTGTACGCTGTGAGCTATTTCCAGGCAGCCGGCATTAAAGAGAAGACATACTATGGGTCGTTGAGGAATATAGGCAGAATGACAGATGTTCTAAGCTGTTTATGCCTTGCAAAAGCCTAAACACGTAACTACGCACACAGAAAGTATTTGATGCCTCTAACTCCTTCTCTAGTTCCTTGGTTGTTGACTTGGGGTTCAGTTGAACCCTTCAGACCAAAGCTTTCATCCCTGGGAGTTTTCCTGAATGACGAAAGTCTGTGTGGTTCCAAGATATTTTTATATTTGCATATACATAATTGTTTGTACAGATGCTTGTGTTCAGTTATTTGGGCATTGCTCCTAAGGAGGAACTGAGGTCCATATTTGTTTTTCTGAGGTCTTGGCTGAGTTGCTTGGATTTTCCCATAGTATCAAAGGACAATAAGGCACTGTCTCTAAAGGTAGACTCTCAAATATAGCCACATGTGCACTCCCAATCAACTAAATATGAAAATTGGCCAATCAGAAGCATCGACAAATCATTACATCAATTTCTGGAATCTTCCAGACTGTTTAAAGGGACAGTCAACTTAATGTAGGTAAACATTTGACATTCAAACATTTGAAGTGAAGCTGAAATGAATCTAAAAATGTTCTGTAGATGCCCCTTGTGGTCCCTGACCCAGTCACCTAGCCATCACAATCTTGCCCATCTTTCCTGCTTCCAACACATCAACTTCGAGAACTGACTGTTCACTTGCTGCCTAATATATCCCACCCCCTGACCGCTGCCATTGTAATGAGATAATCAATGGTAGTCACTTCACCTGTCGGTGGTTTTAATGTTATGGCCGATCGGTGTATAAACAGTGAACATCTATAAGACAGGTTGTGAGAAATGAAGGGCATACAGGGCTGCGCTTGGGGTCAGGTAAACATCCCTCTACCTGCGCTAGAGGCAGTAATGCACAAGTATTTTAGGGGCAAAATGTACTCAATTATCCCACTGTTTGGTGGATTTTGAATGTCATAATATTTTTTTGCTTGTATCACACCCACATCAGCACAGTGCATTCATTTATTTATTTTGACCACAAAAGGATTGGGTTAGAACATAATGAACACTGGTTTGGTTAATGTTCTGTAACACTCTCGCTCTCCATTGGCATGCCTTTGTTAACAAACGTACAGTCCAATCGAAGGATTCTGAGACTTTGTGGATAAGATTAGCGCTCATTTTGCTTTGATGCCACACATGTTCTTTTACATAGTCCAGGCCTTGTTTTGGGTAACACACTGTCTCGAGTGGATCATAGATAAGTGTTGATGAACACTTAGGGTCACCTAGGCTCCGTGTGATTTGTAGGGTTTTGACTCTCTTGGAAGGATGACTGACTGGACATTTATGATCCTAATTTCAAGAAAATTGGGAGTTCTTATGGTCATATCATTTGTTATGGGTTCCTGGCTTATGGTGACTCCTCCTGATGAGTGGGCCTATCACCCAGATTGGGCCTGGGGCAGCTTTGCTAGGTTTTAATCCACTCCCTCTTCTCTATACCTGGTCAAAAGGCCTGTGTAAATGAAGGCCCCAAGCAAGGTCACTGGATTTTGAGGTGGAATTTGAGCTTAAGATCCAAACATTGAGCCAGATGCAAACATTCTGCCCGGGTGATGAAATTCAAATGAGGCCCTTGAACACTTGCATGGAGCTTGATCATTAGAAATGTGCATATTGTTAATAAGCACAGCTGTTTTATATCTGTCTGTCTGGCAAACCTTTGAGTATCAGCCAGTATACGGTAATGATTTAACACTGAACCCCTCTTACTAACGCCGCTGCACTGCAAGCTTCTGTGGTTAATAGATGCAAAACATCACAGGCTTGATGGCACGATTTAAAAGTAAATATGTGCTGTGTTCAGCACATGCAACATCTGTGTTGTGTCAGCCAGCACCGCATATGTTGATATTATGATTGATATACACAGATTAATACCAGTCATATCAGTGGATCCCCGCTATCCTTCTACACTATATGGATAAAAAATATGTGGACACCTGACAATTACACCCATAAGTCTTTCATCCTCAAAACTGTTCCCCAAAGTTAGAAGCACACATTTGTATAGAACGCCTTTGTGTGCTGTAGAGTTACAATTTCCCTTCACTGGAACTAAGAGACTCAAACCTGTCCCAGCATCACAACGTCCCTGTACACAAAGCGAGCTCCATGAAGACATGGTGTGTGAAGTTTGGACCGGAAGAACTCGCGTGTCCTGCACAGAGTCCTGACCTCAACCCCACTGAAGACCTTTGGGATGAACTGGAACACCGACTGCACCCCAGACCTCCTCAGTACCTGATCTCACTAATACTCTTGTAGCTGAATGATCACAAATCCCCACAGTCACGCTCCAAAATCTAGTGGAAAGCCTTCCCAGAAGACTGGAGCTTATTATAACAGCAAACACACGGGGACTAAATCTGGAATGGGACGTTCACCAAACACATATGACTGTGATGGTTAGTATATTTTTGCATACTGTGTGTCTACAATGGAAAAAGCAATTGGATGTTGCTTATTTAGGTTATTAAGTAAGCAGGCGCTTTATTCTGTTCGAGGTTGCACTGAATTTGTAGCAGATCCTGGAAACACTGGGCACAAGGCAGGGACTCACCTAGCTGGATGAGACACTAATCCATCGCAGGACATTTCACACACCAGTAAAGCTACCAGTACAGTGGGATGAAACCCAGAGTATGCAGAGGAAACTCGCGCAAACCCACAAAAGGTTACATGAAATATGATCTTCACTTTATTTGTTTGTTTTTGCTTGAACTAGTCTTGGGTGTCAGTCGGTAATCATTATTATACATCCCGCTAAAAATTGGTAAGAAGAAGGTATGAGAGGCAGGAGAAAGAGTTTTTGATCAAGGAAGTTACAAAACAAATCGGCATATGATCTGTCAGAACATCCGTACGAATATTAAAGGCTCCAGCAAATGGAACATGTTGAAGAATAACGTAAGACTGTGGAACCGACATGAAAACAGAAAATTACTCTGTTTGGTCCATTAAAAATGGGTCGGTGATTCACTTATAATAAGAAAAGGACAGAAAAGCATTTCTGCCCAGCCATACTTATTGAGGCACAAAAAGAAAGTCAAGTTCATGACTTTCAATTATCTGTCCAATTGTGAACGACGTCAAAGAGTGAACATGCAGTACTTTGTATTGACGAACCCGGGGATATTTTTTACTTCATTATATTAAGACATTTCGCTGTGATTCAGTGACTCATCCATCCATTCATCTTCATCAGCCACTTTACCTCGGTCAGGGTCGTCACGTAATTAAATTGCGCCGATTCGTTTTCTTTTCTTTATTTTTCAGTTCCTTAGTTTCCCTCCAGGCGTTGAAAATGACCACAGTCGGCAGACGGCTAGCGTGAGGAGACGCTGGTATCTCTTAACGCCGTTACTCATAAACGCCACGGAGAAAGCAAGAAACCATTTTGTGTCCCACTGAAGTTTAGAGTGAAAACTATAGGCTTTAAATAGATTTGGGTTCACACAAGAGGTTACGACTGTCTTGAAAATGCACACGTTGAACATCACTAATTGAAGGGAGAGTCCGGCTGAAAAGCCCAATTCTTATTATCAAGTATCAGTGGCCTCACCTGTACGTCTGCCTTGTCGATAAGCAAGCTGAAATGGATCTGATTTACTGTTAACATCTGCTTTTAGCATGGACGCTTCTCAAAACACTTCATCGCCACTGACGTGAGAGCGATTGGTCTACAAATCATTATTTTCAGAGATATTTTTGGCACAGGAATGTTACGAGAGCCTTTTTTTTTTCCAAAGGGCTAGGACTGCTTTCGAATCAATAGACTGTCGGAATATAGAGCAGCGGACAGGGCTCAGTTCCTTGGCACAGACCTTTAAAAGAAAGGCTGAAATACCATCAGGGCCAGCAGACTTCTTAGGGCACATATGTTTGAATAACAACTGAACGTGGTTGGGGTCAATCATCAAGCTGTTCTCTCCAAGATCGGAAGTGATCATAAGAGTTCAACGTTATGAGTATCAAACCTAAGCGGGGAAAAAAACAGTTCAAATCCTTTGCCTTTTGTAAATCATCAGTGGTAAAAAGCCTCTTCTTTGCTGGTTGCATATTTTCTATTGAATTCCACATCCTTTGGGGCTTTAATCTTTTGAAAATTCTTGTCTAGAATAGTTTTTTTTTTTGTTTTTTTCCCTTGCTGCTTTAAGCAACTGATTCAGTTCTTTCTGAACAGATTTTAGCGCTGCACGATCGTGGGTTTTTAAAAGCAATTTTTCCGTCCCCTGTTAACGCAATGCTTTATCTCCTTTGTGATATAAAGTTTGTTATTTGGGTAAATAAATAATTACCTGTTTCTTAGTAACCACATTATCTAGACTGAAATGTACATAGTCAGTTATTACTTCTGTACAGTACTTTCACCAATATCAGCACTATAAAAAAAATAATTTAATTCCCACAGGAACAGAAATCCCATACAAAACAGCCTTTAAGAGACTCGGTACTGTCTTCTGAGCACACTAACGTGTCTTTAATCATGGCTTTAAAACTGTTGGAAAAAGGTACACTGTATAGAGGGGGCCTTGAGTTTGCATTATACGCCTTTTTTTTTACATTCCCATAGCATTTATAATTTAAGTTCTATTGTGTCTTGTGGTGCACTTAACACATTGTTCAAAACCAGATTATGACAGTTCCAGTTTGCAGTGGTTGAAGTCTCTCAGTATAAAAACAAGTGCACAGGGTGTGTGCTGAAGCTGTTGTTCAACACAGTCATTCATTTGCTCCGCAGCTCTTATTGTATTACCAGAGGATGGAACATAAATCCTACAGATGATGATATTCCCAAACTCCAAACATTATATTACATTATATGATATTACATCTGTTGTAATAATTCTAGGACCGCTATTAATACCGGGCTGTTATAAATATCTAATTGTTTTTGGAGGGGTTTTTTTTTGCGTCAAGTTATTTGGACACTTTCTTAAATAAGATGGCCCTCTAGCAAATGCCACAAAATGATTTATGAATAAACAGGTATTAAATGCAGTGCAAACTGTGCTCTCCAACCTGAACAGACAGGTTCCTATTGCTGTAACCACAGTTCTCCGAGACATCGAATTGGACCATCTCAAACAATCGATGATGAAGAGAACTACAGAAAGAACCAGCACTACCTGTGATCACCTGCTGAAATGTTAACTGCAGGTAAACGATTCATTCAATTCGTTTTTAAATCAAAATATCTTTAATGTACGCGCGGCAGTAGTCTCTCCCATTAAACATTCAAATGTTGGGGTTAACCTAATTTTTCTCAGTAAAAGGAACTAATTCACTAAGGAGTGAAATCATTTGCTTCAATAATTATCGTGCGTGTAACAGAAAATCAAGCAGAAATACCTATTTGTAACTATTACATGCACGGCTCGGAAACGTGCAGTTACTACATGAAATACACGAGAACTTTTTACTAGACATCGTGCAGTACTGAATTTCATGATACTTTTTTAAACAATAAAGCAACAGTAATGTTTAACAGTAACATCTGTTGATGAGAGAGGTCAGAGGAGAATGGCCAGACTGGTTTGAGCTGACATTAAGGATATAGTAACTGAAATAACCACTTTTTAGAACCGTGGTGAGAAGAAAAGCATCACAAAGCAATTTGAACCTTGAGGAAGATGAACAAGAACAAGAAACTGAGGCTACAGTGGGCACAGGGTCGCTGAAACTGAACAGCTGAAGTTTTTTTGTGTTTCACACCATGTGTGTCAAAATCCCAGGAGATCAACAATTTCTGAAATTGGCCGCACGGCAACGAACAACCCTCGTTGCTCTGTGGACGCATGATTGGCTAACTGCATAATTGCATTAACATTTATTATTAATCGACACCCTGATACCCTTTTGACTCTTGTGCATTAAGAAATAATTCACATTTTTGCCATATTTGGAATAATGATAGCTATAATAGACAACGGAACTCTTAAGTATTAATAGTACCACATGGTGCAAAATAAAATAAAAAAATTTAAAATAAGTAAAAAATAAATAAATAAATCAGGAGCCTTTCAAATGAACCGAAGAATCAATTTGGCTCAGTCTAAAAAATTCCAGGAGGATATTTAAAAAAATATTTACATCACTAAAAGTGATATTAGTGCACATAGCGAAAACACGTCGCTCTTTACTTTAGACTGCAATGCTTAATAGTGCAGTGTAAGGACCTAGCAGACTGAAGCTCCACAGAAATCATATTAATTGCCCTCTTTCTCCATTCCCAGGCATCAGCGTGTCTGCTTTTCTTTCCTCGCCGTCTGCCGTACAGCAGCGCACTGGTGTCAGAAAGCAGTGCAGCAAATTGTACAATCTAATCACCAATGTCATTACTTTGAGATGTTCAATTTCCTCTGAAAGATATTACCCAGGTACACTGTGTAGACGGCATAATGGATTAATTTACAAGTGGTTTTAATGTTTCTGCCTCGCAAAGAGCCTTTTTGCTTATCTCTGCAATCATCACCGCAGATCGCTTTCCTTGGGTTGCAGTGTGGTTTCAGAACGCTGTGTTTTCACTGGAAGGCATTCTGCCGTTGGTCCACCGAGTCCTTTCATGATCAATAAATGCCACGTGATGCCATTAATCACAGTCTTGAAGGTTTTAATGCTTTTATAGTGTTTGCAATACCTTAAATGTGCTTGTACTCTGCGTGTGACTATACAACATGAAGAAAGAACGAACTCTAGGCTGCACTGAATTTTCTGGAAAGCTCCGAGTCCCCATGTAGTCTCATTAACGCTCGGGTGCGGTGACAAAAGAGGACAAAAGAGTATTGACGTTATAGTAATACAATGGTCAAATTAAAGCAAGCAACATTTCTTTGTTTTTGTGAGTACACGGTCAGGTCCATAAGTATTTGGACAGTGACACGTTTTTTGTTGTTGTTGTAGTTTTTTTGCCCTTGTACACTACCACAATGGATTTGAAATTAAGCAATCAAGACGTGATTGAAGTGCAGACCTTCCGCTTTAATTTAAAATAATGAGTCCCTCCATTTTCACAGGCTCGAAAGTAAGTGGACAATCGACTGATAAGCAGTTTCATAGCCAAGTGTGGCCTGTTGCCTCGTTATTTCATGACCAATTAAGGAGACAAACGGTCAGGAACTGATTCCATGTGCTGACCTTGCATTTGGTAGCTGTTTCGATCTTTTGGAAGAATGCACTGAAAAAAAAAATGGAATACGTCGTCGGGCGGATCACATTATAGTTTACATTACAATATTACGTCTCTTATCAAAACGTGATTTCACTGCTTATACTGAACGTAATTCGAACAAGTGTCTAATTACTACATTGAATTATGTAGAGTGAGTGTGATCAATTCACGTAGTATTTATGTAAAACCAATTACGTTCTAAAATCTCACCGACGGGGAACTACAACCACAGAATTAAATGAACAAGGTTAAAACGTGCGGTCGAATAGTGTAGCGGTAACGTGGATGTTGCTGAATACCAGCGACCTCGGCTTGATCCTCGGCTCAGATGGAGTCAGGTGTTATTCGAAAATACATGATGAGAAAATTCTGCTGGATGTACGAAAACAAACTGTGTGAATGGAACACAATTGAATCACATGGACCCGATGTATGCATCTGAATGAAGTCAAGTCAATGAGTCTTTCTTTCAGTGTGATGTTCATACTTACAGTACTGTTACAAAATCAGCGCCACGGTGCATTAAAGCTGTTCCGTCCGCATGTGGTGGCCGAACACCTTACTAAGACACTTTGTGTCTTATTAGGTGTCTTATTTGTGTCTTATTGGTTTATCCTTTAATTTGCTATCCGTGTGTATCTGCAAAGACAGATACACGCATTTCTAAGTGGCAGACGGACCCATTACCAGCAGCAATTACACCGCCAAGCAATTGGTAAATGGTAAATGTGCACTTATATAGCGCTTTTATCCAAAGCGCTTTACACTGTGTCTCATTCACCCATTCACACACACACACTCACACACCAATGGTAGCAGAGCTACCTTGCCTTAGCAAGGCGCTAACTTGCCATCGGGAGCAACTTGGGGTTCAGTGTAGGATTGTACAGTGTAGTACTGTAGGATCGTTGCTGTATATCTGAAGCAGAAAGATGCTTTTATTGGGTCCCTAATCCACAGAAAATAAAATAAAAATTTAAAAACAGAATTCTTGCCTCTGTTTGTCTTATGAGCAAAGTCCAGGATTTAGAGGTGTTTCGGGTTTTCAAGCCTACCTTACACACTTGATAAGATCATAATAGGAAAGGCTTTCCTAAAATGTAATCTTCATCTTTGTAGCTATGGGATGATATCAGTACAGGACCCTGGTTGCTTTGAAGAAATCTTTCTCCTTTAACTCTCTATGATGGGTTTAAAAAAAAAAAAAAAAAAAAAATCAATCCCTCCTGCTCTTCAACTGCTTACAGATTGCTTACAATAACCGACAGTGCAGTACAGATAGTATTCATACGCTATGCTAACTCAGATGTTGTACTGCATATCTCTTGCCAATACACACACACAGAGCCCTAGATCCCCTCCATCTGCACACCAGATACAATGCAATAAGCTACAACTACTAGACTTGGAGTTACATTATGCTCGAGGACACGCAGAGATCTGGAGAAACAACTGCATTTTCACATACAGTAGGATCAGATCGCAAAACATGCGTCTCTTATAACCACTTCGGTGCAGGTTTCATTTGATTTGCATTTGGATTTTAATTTTACGGGGATCGACGTCGTGATTTACCATGGAGTCGTGATTGACTATGTACCCTGTTCCTGATTTTTCCTAGTCAAAATGTTTTAGCAAGCTGCTTTATCACCTCACATGAAGGTTAGGTAAAATAACATTATCTCCATCATGTACTTTACTGAAGGATCATTCGCACACAAATACGATTCTATAAGTGTGAAGAACAACAGTGTTTCTAATCTAATCAATCGATCAGTCGATAGAGAAATAGATAGATAGATCGATAGATAGATACATTTTGTAAAATACCAGTATATTTCATAGTAGTGAGATTATTCAATTCAATTCATCCATCCATCTTCAACCGCTTACTCCTTTTTCAGGGTCACGGGAACCTGGAGCCTATCCCAGGAGGCATCGAGGACAAGGCGGGGTACACGCTGGACAGGGTGCCAGTCCATCACAGGGCAATTCAATTCAATTTTATTTGTATAGCGCTTTTAACAATGGACGTTGTCTCAAAGCAGCTTTACAGAAACATATAAACACAGGATACAGATTTTAAGTGTGTGAATGTATCCCTATTGAGCGAGCCGGTGGAGATGTTGGCGAGGAAACACTCCCTAAGATGATATGAGGAAGACACCTTGAGAGGAACCGGACTCAGAAGGGAACCCGTCCTCATCTGGGTCACGACGGATAGTGTAAAAATAAAGGAAAGTTCATTATGGTTTTATATGAAGTCGGTTTGTTGAACTTGATTATCTATTTACATTTTTTTCTGAAAGAATATTTTTCATTTTACAATTTACTTACTTGTTTTGTTCGTTTGGTTGATTGGCACATTTCCAAATGGTCTTATCCCCATCCACTTTTGTATTTGAAATGGATTCGTTTCAGAACGAGGAAGCTCTGTTTCAATCACGATGAGATCTCTGGGAGATTTTAACATGAAAGACTTCATGACGGCGACTAATCTAACGTGTACGAAGGAAGGCTGACCAGATAAACAGCGGCAGAACTCTGACTACATGCTGATACTTTAGGTGAGGAATAAGCGTACTAAACATACACCTGGGTGCAAATATCATCAATCTGTTGCACGGCACTGAACACAGAGTTTGAGTACTTTCCTCACATCACCATTTGAGATCTGAATACAGGCGATCCATTCCCTCCTAATGGCTGGACTAACATCTAGGCAAAATTGCAGGCTTGCCCAGAGTACCAAACAGCACTATAGAGAGAGGAATGGAACAAAGTGCTGTCAGCTAGTTACACAGACCAGAAGCAAAGCTGTTTTCCTTTAATCTTTCAATTGTTTCACTGGAAACAAGTCAGTTTGAACTCTGAATTTATCTAAAAAGCTTCCCACACGCATACCAGCTTATTATGAATCATTAAATAAGACCTCCAGCGAACTCTAAACACTGGCCAGCAATAGAACCTGAAATGTTTGCATGAATAATGTTACTGGTTGCTGTTTTTCCCCATGTGGATTGTATTCGAATACACTGACCAGCTGATTGATGACGGTCATCACAGACATCAGAAAGAATCAATTTAAGACTCTTAAGTAATCTAATTAACTCCCAGTTTTCTCGGTTCTTCCCAAAACTCGTCTTATTTTTGTTTCTGATTAGTTGAAAACTTCTGAGCCAGCTCCTTTAACATACACTATGTGGCCAAAAGTATGTGGACACCTCATCATCACACCCATATGTGGTTCTTCTCCAAAATGTTGCCAATAAGTTGGAAGCACACAGTTGTATGGAATGTATTTGTGTGCCGTAACGTTACAGTTTCCCTTCACTGGAGCTAAGAGACCAAAACTTGTTCCAGCATCACAACGTCCCTGTACACAAAGCGAGCTCCATGAAGACATGGTGTGTGAAGGTTGGTGTAGAAGAACTCGAGTGTCCTGTACAGAACACTGACCTCAACCCCACTGAACCCCTTTGGGATGAACTGGAACACCGACTGCACCCCAGACCTCCTCAGTACCTGATCTCACTAATACTCTTGTAGCTGAATGATCACAAATCCCCACAGTCACACTCCAAAATCTAGTGGAAAGCCTTCCCAGAAGACTGGAGCTTATAATAACAGCGACGAGGGACTAAATTTGGGATAGAATTTTCAACAAGCACATAAGGGTGTGTCACACAGTGTAATTTTATGCTTGAGGTGGACCTGGAGCTCAGGATGGAACCCGGGACTCTTTCTGTTTTAAGTTGCTTTGCATAAACATGTCTGCCAAATAAACGAAACGCAAACACATAGCTGTAAATAACATAAATTCTATCACCCACATGAAAGTCTAGACTAGTCTAGCATTTTAATAACGTTACAGAGCTGTTTGCACTGCGATTGCTGGCAAGTTTCATGCCATTTGGGAGCAACTCTCACCCTTTCCCTCCACTGTTGCTATTAAAACACACAACATACTGACAGATCTCTCTCTCTCTCTCTCTCTCTCTCTCTCTCTCTCTCTCTCTCTTTCCCCACATTGCTTTCATTCTATTGTTATGCATTTAATCTGCTGGCAGGAAAAGTATCTAACAAACAGACCAGGAAGAACAGTATCTTTAAAAATAGCCACGTAATGAATAGAAGGCTAAAAATTAATAAATAAAGAAATAAACAATGGCTTACAAAATACATTTTAATTACAAAAAAAAAAAAGAGAGTGCATAGAAGTGTCATTCAGCATCGAGCTCATTTTCAAGTACTTGCACACTCACTAGGGGTTTAAAGTTTGCATGTAGTCAATGCATTGTTTTCTAAAGTGGGGTAGTAACATTTACTCGTTTTTATTTAGTTATATTAGCTTTATTATATCACGTAGGGTGTACCTCGAGGGAGTAACTCCAACTACATCTAAATCAGCTTCCATCATGTTCCAAACAGTCACGAGTAAAGTTCACTGAATCTAGATGCGCTTCATTGAAACTTTTACAGCAGTTAGTTCAAAATGTACTTGAATATTCAACGTCGTCATTTGAAATAAAACGTACATGATTTCAGAGGTTAAATACTGCGCAACTCAAACAAGTCAATCAAATGTTTGCTCCTTTCTTTTACATCAAGCTTGTTTATTTCATGCAAAGAGGGCTTAGATAAATTGTGCAAATCTAAACAATTTTTTTTTTTTTAAAGTATATGTCGTTATCTAAACTTGTTATCATTTGGAAACATCTGATTTCTCGAGTCATTTCTCATTAACTTCTGCTAAACTGGTAATAAAATATTAATGCTGTTCAAACCAGAAGTAGGGATCTATAAAGAATATACACTTACACCAGTCTTCATAAAGACTCAACTGGCACAACTCAGCATGAGTCATGACCACTTAACCAAGTTATTCACTCTCTCACACACTCTCTCACACACTCTCTCACACTCTCTCTCACACTCTCTCTCTCTCACTCACTCACTCACTCACTCACTCTCTCTCACACTCTCTCACACACTCTCTCCTCTCTCACTCACTCACTCCTCACCACTCTCTCAACACTCTCTCACACACTCTCTCACACTCTCTCTCACACTCTCTAACCTCTCTCAACACTCTCTCACACACTCTAACTACTCTCTCACACTCTCAACTCACACTCAACTCAAACTCACTCACTCACTCTCTCTCTCTTACTCACTCACTCACTCTCTCACACCCTCTCTCAACACAAACTCTCTCACACACTCTCAAACACACTCTCTCTCTCTCACAATCCTCTCACACACTCTCACACACACTCTCTCACACACTCACTAACTCATACACACTCAAACACTTTACTCACACACACTCACACACACACTCACACACACACTACACACACACTCACTCACATACTCAATCACTCACTCACTCACTCTCTCACTCTGTCACTCTCACCCTCACTCACTCTCACCCTCACTCACTCTCTCTCACACACACACTCTCACACACTCTCTCACTCACTCTCTCTCTCTCACACACTCTCTCACACACTCTCTCACTCACTCACACACTCACTCACACACACTCACTCACACACTCACTCACTCACACACTCACACACTCACTCACTCTCACCCTCACTCTCTCACTCTCACCCTCACTCACTCTCTCACACACTCTCACACTCACTCACACACACACTCACACACACACTCACTCACTCTCTCACTCACTCACTCACTCACTCTCTCACCCTCACTCACTCTCACCCTCACTCACTCTCACTCACTCTCTCTCACTCACTCTCTCACACACACACTCTCACACACACACTCACACACACACTCTCACTCATTCTCTCTCACTCACTCTCTCTCACTCACTCACACACTCACTCACTCTCTCTCACTCACTCTCTCTCACTCACTCTCTCTCACTCTCTCTCTCTCTCTCTCACTCTCTCACTCTCTCTCACTCACTCACTCTCACACTCTCTCTCACACTCTCTCTCAATACTGACAAAGTCAATATTTGGTGTGACAATTTTTTTTTTAAATGATTAAAATAGTACAATTAGTGCAGTTTTATAAGGAAATGAGCTGTGAGTTTTATTGAGCATCTCGCAGAACCAGTCACATTTTGTCTGGAGACTCTGACTATCACACTCGTGTCTTATTCTCAAGAATAACAGAATTTTCTCTTCTTCAAAACATGTCAAATTTGTGTTTGGAACAAATGCTCATCGTCTTTATCGTTGACGTAAAATGATACTTTTATTAGCAGTTTTTTATTGGACCAATTTTTTATTTATTTATTTTTTAAAGGTCTTTTCAAAAGAGTTCCTTTTCGCTCTTACCTGATTTCCCCACTCCAGCTCTTCCAAAAACAACCACTTTAACCTCTGAACTCTTAGCCATGATAACAGAAGATACTTCAGCACAACGGATTAGTCACGGAGTGGACAGCTTTTGTTGTGATGCAGCAGCCTCCTCATTGGTTTATCTCTGCCTCTGCATATGAGGGCAGGATCTCCTGCAAACACAAACACGCAACATCTGAATCATTTATGTTACATAACCCATACCACCTTTGAAGACAGGAGGACTCAAACCATTGTTGTTTTAAGTTCATTCGGGTCGAGCTCGGGTCCCGTTAACGGCAAGCTGAAATCTACAGAGCAAAGCTGGCGCAGCTTCAACTCTCAAAAGCCTTATGCTAATGAATCTTCATGCTTTGGAAACAGATTGTTCACTGTTTCTCTCAGTGATAACATCATGAGTCATTCTCAGTCATAGTGTGGGCAATGTGTGTGTGTGTGTGTGTGTGCGTGCATATATGAAGGTGTGTGTGGCCTATAAATGATTCGTTCACAAAGCAAATGAGCAGCTCCTGACACTAAATAGATGATCAAATCAAAATCAATTTAATTCGCTGTCAGCAGCCAATTTCTCAGAGGAAGTAAAACTACAAATCAAAACTCATTCACGTCGTCTCTGACGAAACATATGCCTTAAAAATGTCAGGTTAGGTCATGTGAGCTTGAAGACTAGTGCTAGTAGGGAATCATTTTCTTCACTGAAATATCCGGTCAAATATCCTGTCAGGTTAGGACATGTCAGTTATTAGGCTAACGTTAGCAGTGAATAGGAAATATCTTGTGGGGGAAAAACCCAGGATTAAAAAACAAACAAACAGAACTGGAAGAATATTTCAAATATCGTTTTTCCTTACATGTTCAAAAACTGAAATTTATGCAGATTTGGTCTTTTTTTTCCTTCTTCATTGGTTCATTTAGAAACAAACAGAACATAAAGGTTAAATGATGTGCTGAGTTGAACTGCAAGTCATTCTGAGCCCTTAGGCCAATTACAAAGTGATTTAAAAAATAAAATAAAAATAATACAGACATAGCATTCAGAGAATATTTCATACACCAGGTTTTCTGACACTTCAAATAATTAACGAATCGCCTCATACTATCTTCTTTGGTACCAACAAAGGTTTATTATTTCTCATAAAAATAGCCTACAAGCTACCATGACTTAACCAGACAGGATTTCTGACAGGATTTTTCAAAGAAAAATATCCCCTACTAGCACTAGTTTGCTAGGTAACATGACCTGCCTTGATGGGATTTCTGACAGGACGTTTCAGTGAGAAATATTTACTGCTAATACTAGCCTACTAGCTAACACTCTGTTAAAAAAAATTGTAAAAGAGTGTTCACTATACAGTGCATCCGGAAAGTATTCACAGCGCATTTTGTTATGTTACAGCCTTATTCCAAAATGGATTAAATTAATTATTTTCCTCAAAATTCTACAAGCAATACCCCATAATGACAATGTGAAAGAAGTTTGTTTGAAATCTTTGCAAATTTACTAAAAATAAAAAATAAAAAAAACACATGTATTCACAGCCTTTGCCATGAAACTCAAAATTGAGCTCAGGTGCATCCTGTTTCCACTGACCATCCTTGAGATGTTTCTACAACTCGATTGGAGTCCATCTGTGGTCAATTCAGTTGATTGGACAGGCAGGAGAGAGGTGAAATTCCAGAAGAACAACCATCTCTGCAGAACTCCATCAATCAGGCCTGAATGGTAGAGTGGCCAGACGGAAGCCACTCCTCAGTAATAGGCACATGACAGCCCACCTGGAGTTTGCCAAAAGGCACCTGAAGGACCTTCAGACCAAAGATTGAACAAAGACTGAACTCTTTGGCCTGAATAGCAAGCGTCATGTCTGGAGGAAACCAGGCACCTGTCATCACCTGGCCAATAGCATCCCTACAGTGAAGCACAGTGGTGGCAGCATCACGCTGTGGGGATGTTTTTCAGTGGCAGGAACTGGGAGACTAGTCAGGATCGAGGGAAAGATGAATGCAGCTATGTACATCGACATCCTTGATGAAAACCTGCTCCAGAGCGCTCTGGACCTCAGACTGCGGTGAAGGTTCATCTTCCAACAGGACCATGACCCTAAGCACACAGCCAAGATAACAAAGGAGTGACTACAGGACATCTCTGTGAATGTCCTTGAGTGGCCCAGCCAGAGCCCAGACTTGAACCCGATTGAACATCTCTGGAAATATCTGAAAATGTCTGTGCACCGACGTTCCCCATGCAACCTGATGGAGCTTGAGAGGTCCCACAAAGAGGATTGGGAGAAAGTACCCAAAAATAGTTGTGCCAAGCGTAGCATCGTTCTCAATAAGACTTGAGGCTGTAATTGGTTTCAAAGGTGCTTCAACAAAGTATTGAGCAAAGGCTGTGAATACTTATGTACATGTGCTTTTTTTGTTTTTTATTTCTAATAAATTTGCAAAGATTTCAAACAAACATATTTCACGTTGTCATTATGGGGTATTGTTTGTAGAATTTGGAGTAAAATAATGAATTTAATCCATTTTGGAATAAGGCTGTAACATAACAAAATGTGGGAAAAGGGAAGCGCTGTGAATACTTTCCGGATGCACTGTAAGTGTATATAAATGACTGAATCCTGAAAAATAGGAAGAACGAAAAAAGGGTGAAACAAAAAAGTGTATCTATACTCTTAGAAAAGGCTGCTAAACTGTACACTTCCTTGCTACTCTTAAGGGTATATCATTTGTACCTTTACAGTGGGTCTTTGACCTTTACAATATTACTCTAAAAGCTATTTAAAAGTGTAACAGTGGTCGTTATGGTCCGATTCTACAGTCCATTCACATTCCCATGTAATAAGTACACACTCAAGTTACAGATGATGTACAGGGTTCCACCCCAGTGACCGTGAAGTATAGTTTAGAACTTATTTCTGAGAGTGTACTAACGAAGGAGATGAAGATTGTACAGCTATGTGAATAACATTCGTTTTCTTTCATATATATTTAATATTTTATTGGCTACCAGCTTCTATGATGAGAAGCCAGTGGTAATCATGCAATTTTACTGATTGAAAATTAGACCCTGAGCATAAATACACGAGATTCACAGCATGTGAATTACTAGCATCTGCAGTGGAACTGACATAAAGATATTTTAGGGCAATGCTATTAATATGAAATATAAGTGCGTGGTAAGTGGTGTCTGAGGCACAAATGCAATAGAGCGTGTCCTGCAGCGAGACTTATGGCATTCATATACTGACTGAGTCATACAAACACTCGCATACACGCATGCGTAAAATTCTTTACACACGTGTGTGTGTGTGTGTGTGAGAGTTAATTTAGCATCTCTCAAATTAAACTCCACTGAGTACTGTTTAAAACACAATAAAAGGTACAATAAAATGATGTCTGCACAATTTTTTCCTCCAGTAATAACTTTTAATACAGGTCTTGGCGATTTCATTTTCTACCATTCTAAATCATTTCTATGTATCTTTATCTATTTTTACCGATTTATTTCTGAGAAAGAAATACTGAATATGTTGTATGAAAAAAAAAGACAAGATCTTTTCTGAGAACCCCAGCACTCTGGCTTTTCTGCAGTCCAGGTCACAACTCCTTTAGAAAAGCAATAAATGCTGCTTTATATTCTGTTATGGTCAGTTGTGTGACCTTCCACAGGACTCTAGAATATGACCTTGACATATGCACATTTCCATGACACACATTCACATCACGTGGGATTCATTTAATGCTGATAACTTTATCATAACTACTGTTAAAGATGCTGATTTTCCTGTTTCACATAAGGATAAATAATTTCATAGAGCCAGATGTAGTGAGAGAGCAATACGCTGATCCATCAGTATAAACTGACTGTAGCTTATGAACGAATGTTCATGTCCAGATAGATATAAATACATATTTGGGTTCAATTCTTTTATAGAAAGGAGGTGAATTCACAAAAGGAAGGAAGGGCAAAGCCAACGGTGCCCGATGGCTTAATTATAGACCAAGGCCAGGGTGGAGACCACTCCATTACAGAAGAGAAACACTTAAATGCTCAAATTATAAACTGGCTTTATAGGCTGGAACTGACATCACAGGGTTAGCTTTTAGTACTGGGCTTCTGTCTCCTTAAGTAAAATGGTCATTTAGATTTGACATCTCTGAAATAGAGGTGACAGGGAAATGGCCACCTTATAGCTAATGAACGCAAAAAAAAATACCCCTGATTTTGTGCTTGGAATTTCTGATTGGATAGCACATTTGTGCAGTCTGATCCATGTTCCCTCATCATCCACAAGACCAATGGGACTCACTAGCCCAATTGGACATTAACTGATTGGACTCACTAGTCCAATCACAGTTTACAAATCAGCCCAAATAATTAAAAAACAGCCCAAGCTCTAGCTAAATCACATCTACCAGCACATTGTCTTTATTATTAGTCCGATACGATTAAAAAAAATATATATATATATATATATATATATATATACATATATATATATATATATATATATATATATATATACCTTAAATATATATATATATATATATATATATATATATATATATATATATATATATATATATATATATATTTATTTATTTATTTTATTTTTTTATTAATTTTTTTTTTTTTTTTAAAGGTGCAGCTGACTGGGAAGGTGTACATTTCCCAAGTCATTTTTATAGTCTACAGAAGAACAGAAAACATTTTACCAAAAGCTATTCTTATGCACTTTTAACAAACTTTCCAACATAGGTCACAGTACGTCTGATTTAAGCACAGTATTTTCTGCTTTCTTGAAGGTTTTGGTATTCCTCCAACTGTAAAAGGACTCCCATCATCCTTTGAAAGGATGAATCATACAGACTATGAGCTAAATTCACAAATGTATTTGTAACTAAATGTTTATTGACTGCCCCAACAACGAGCCTAATGCTTCCATTATAAGCGAGTCGTGCATGTTTAGCATATACCTATCTTGGTAATGGCACATCCATCACCAAGAAGTCACAGAGCATAGAGGTTGAAATCCAAAATTCCTTAAACTTTGTAATTTCATCGATTTTGATAGTCAGTGCTCTAATTGTCAAGCACAACAGCTTTTGATTAAAAAAAAAAAACGGTAATAAAAAGAAGGACTTTGGATGTGTCTGTGACTGTAAATCAACTTGCCTGAGTCGGTTTTAAAAAGCCGATTCGTTCATGAATTGCTCTATTATTGGGTGTGAAATATCTGGTACGTTTATAGCAGTGTAATTTACGAATGATTTCACTATATGGCCAAAAGTATGTGGACACCGGAGTATTGAACATGCCCATGTGCATTGATATGGATTTAGACCCACCTTTGCTGTTATAATAAGCTCCAGTCTTCTGTGAAGGCTTTCCACTAGATTTTGGAGCGTGACTGTGGGGATTTGTGATCATTCAGCTACAAGAGTATTAGTGAGATCAGGTACTGAGGAGGTCTGGGGTGCAGTCGGTGTTCCAGTTCATCCCAAAGGGGTTCAGTGGGGTTGAGGTCAGTGATCTGTACAGGACACTCGAGATCTTCTACACCAACCTTCACACACCGTGTCTTCATGGAGCTCGCTTTGTGTACAGGGACGTTGTGATGCTGGGACAGGTTTGGTCCTCTTAGTCCCAGTGAAGCGAAAATGTAACACTACAGCATACAAATACATTCTATACAGCTGTGTGCTTCAAACTTTATGGCAACATTTTGAAGAAGAACCACATATGAGTTTGATAGTCCGGTGTCCACATACTTTTGGTCACACAGTGTACATTAACCATTGGAATAACCCGTTATAGACACAAAATTGGCCTGGGGAGTCAGATATTGTACACTAGATCATAGGTCCTGCACTACCCCTTGTCCTAAACATTTTTACACCCATGATTCAACTAATCAGCTCATTGACACCCCTTTCTGAGTTGGAAATGGTCTGTTGCTGTAAGTAAGACTAAACTAACCACTAAAATGTTCAGGACAGAACCTGTGTTATAGATGGTGGACAGCAAAACCAAACACAGGCTGTGTCACATGAATGCGCAGTTCGAATGAATCAGATAGGTGAAGCGAGTCATAAATGAATCGGATCAGTAAAAGTGAGTCACAATTGAATACGCCAGCATTGAAGAAGAAGAAGAAGAAGAAGAAGAAGAAGTCATTATACAGCAAGTGATAGCTCTTATGTCTATCCCGAGGTAGCAGAAATACATCACGGCACCATGATTTACAGCCTAGTTGCTGATTTCGCCGGGTTACTGGAGGTTATAACCAATACACTGACACAAAGTCAGTGATCCATCTCTAAAGCAGATTCATTTACTTTTACATTTATGTCATTTGGCAGATGCCCTTATCCAGAGCGACTTACAGAAGTGCTTTGAAGTCTCTTTCAATAGCTACGTTCCAGTACTGGTTCACTAGGACACGGACTTAAAATACCATCAGACGTACAACTCTGTCCGGAGGTAATATAGTACACGAAAAACCCAGATGTGTTTATTTCTCTCTGATGGAAAAGTACTTTATGAAGACGTAGGTCTTCAGACGTGGTTTGAAGAGTGACTCAGGTGTTCGGACTTCTAGAGGAAGTTCATTCCACCACCCCGGGGGTCCCAGCACAGAGAAGAGTCTTGATGCATGCCTTCCTTGTACCCTGAGAGATGGTGGGACCAGTCGAGCGGTGCTAGATGTTCGGACGGAGCGTGGGGAAGTGATAAGCGATGTGAAGTAAACAGACACCGGTTTCCTGGAAGAAACCCCCTTGAGGTAAGGGGACGCTGGTCTCACTCCCTCCAGTGTCTCTACAGTGCCAACGTTAGGCATGACAAGTTTCCTCACTGTCCTAACTGCTGTCCCTGATGATTGGACACATCCAGGTGCAACAACAACAAAAAAAAACCCACACCAGCTATTAATACATAACGGAAGCAAAGGTCAGTTCATGCATTAAGAGTTGAAGGTTGCGCAAAGAGCTCCGAGACCAAGCGTGCACCGCGAGCTTGCGCCTAAACACCCGGGTCACAGCTGTAACAGGGGCGTGCGGTGAGACTACCGAGATTCCAGATTTGCTGCATGGTACAGCTGCGGGTCTGGGCATGAGAGAAAGAAACGGACTCACCTTCAAACGTGTGTCCAGTTTGGGGTCCGTGCACTGAGCGACGCGCGCGTGCACACGCATATATACACAAACACAGACACGCACGCACGCACGCACGCACGCGCGCGCACACGCACACAGGTGAACTGCTGCTGCTGAAGATGCGGCGCTGGAGTCGCGTGAAGAGAACAGCGCCAATACGCGGCTCGTGCCGGAGGAGTCGGACACATAGCGGACACGCCGTCCAATCAGACGCCGGCGCGCCGTGGGCGGGACTCTAGCGCCCTCTATTGGTTCACGAATAGCTGAGAGGTTGATAGAAGGACGCTTGTCTATCCTAAAGGGTCAGTTAGGCGTCTGAGCATGGGCAGGTGAACCCAGACACGCACGAGATTACCACCACACTAAATCTACTGTATGAGTGTGAAGCAAAGGGGGAAAAAACTAACAAAAAACGATGGAAAGGTCTTGTTCTGAGGACAGTGGGAGGATCTCATCAGCAGTCTGAAGTTGAAGACAGTTTCATACATCTGTAATGAATAATTCTACAGAATGGTGCACCGTGATCATGGACTTTGACTGTTCGTCTTTGCGTGATCATTTTTTATTTTTTATTTTAAAAAAAAAATATGTCCTATGTCTCTCCAGCCTAGGCATCAGCGACTCGGATCGGTGCTGGGTGGAATCCGATCTCTCAGACAGATCCTTCAAGGTATTGTGAAGGGGAGGTATTACAATTGGGGTACCTCAGGGGTCAGTTCTGGGTCCACTGCTCTTTTCTGTTTACACTACATTTCTGGGGCAGGTGATTGAGTCTCCTGGCTTCTTATATCATTGCTGTGCTGATGACACCCAGCTCTATTTGTCCTTCCAGCCTGATGATCCATCTGTCTCTGCACGAATCGCTGCGTACATGTCTGACATCTCAAACTGGATGAGCGAACACTACCTTAAGTTCACCTTAAGCTTCTTGTCATCCCAGCCTGCCCCTCAATCAACCACAACCTCACTGTACAGCTCGGCTCAACTACACTCTAGCCAACCAGGACGACCAGAAACCTTGGGGTGACTTTTGATGACAGCTTGACCTTTACAGACCACATCTCAACAACTGCACGGTCCTGTAGGTTCATCCTGTACAACATCAAGAAAATCAGACCCTACCTCACTGAACAGGCCACACAGATACTAGTCCAGGCTCTTGTTATCTCAAAACTGGACTACTGCAACACACTACTCTCGGGCCTCCCAGCCAGCTCCATCAAACCCCTTCAAATGATTCAGAATATAGCAGCATGCCTTGTCTTGAATTAGCCCCAAAGGACCCATGTCACACTCCTCTTCATCTCCCTCCACTGGCTTCCTGTAGCTTCCTGCAACAAATTCCCCATGCTCACGTACAAGACCTTGTCTGGAACAACACCCTCCTACCTCAACTCTCTCCTTGATGCAATTAATGATCTGTTAACGACTGACGCTTAGTAGTGCCTACTCAGCTTGGCTCCAGGTCCCTTTCCAGAACATTCACACTAAGTGTCCCTCAGTGGTGGAATGACCTTCTGACTTCAATCTGGACGGCAGAATCTGTCACTGTTTTCACAAAACAGCTAAAGTCCTCAATTATAGAACTCAATTATGAATCTTGTATGATAGCACTACTGTATTGTTCTCCGCTTGATATATCGCTTCGCGTGTATTTCCTCATTTGTAAGTCGCTTTGGATAAAAGCGTCTGCTACATGAATAAATGTAAAGAAATGTAATAAATGTATATTCATCTGCGAGATGTAGTGTATGGGAGGCACAACATTATTCAAGTCTGTGAGTGTCCTGAATCACATGTCTGACCTCACAGCCACACAGACAGGGGCAGCTATATCAATCTTTAAAAACACGTGTAAACAAAAACAAGACAATTAATAGAAAACAATTGAATTTTTGCAGTGCATGCTTATGGTCCCTTTTACAGATTTGTGTACTTGTGGCGTTACTGAATTGAGTAACGAGTTTGTGTGTTTTTTCATGGCACCACGAGAGGGCGATATTAACTTTCTTAATTAAAACGACGCCCCAGAATCTGAATTCAAAGTTATTAGTTTTCTCTTTTTTTTTTTTTTTTTTTTTTTTTTTTTTTTTTTTTTTTTTTTTTTTTTCTCTCTCTTCTCTCTTTCTTTTTTTTTTTTTTTTTTTTTTTTTTTTTTTTTTTTTTTTTTTTTTTTTTTTTTTTTCTCTCTCTCTCTTTTTTTTTTTTTTTCTTCTTTTTTCTCTTTTTTTTTCTTTCTCTCTCTCTCTCTCTTTCTCTCTCTCTCTCTCTCTCTCTCTCTCTTTCTCTCTCTCTCTCTTTCTCTCTCTCTCTCTCTCACTCACTCTGAGTCGGATTTTTAATAGTAATAGGATTTTTAACTATTTAGTACAGTTTCAGATGCAGGTCTCCTATGTGGAGTAACATTTCAAGTGAAAACCACGCCCACCAAGCGATGGCTGTTGAATATTCATCTAATCGATATGAGGAGAGCTCGAATGTGATTGGCCAGCTGTCTATTTCCTGTTGCTATGACAAAGGGTGGCAAAATATCATTAGCTATGTCTTTCTCACTCTCAGGCTGTAGATGAATACAATAATATATACACTATATGGCCAAAAGTTTGTGGACACCTAACCATCACACCCGTATGTGAATTTTGAACATCCCATTCCAGCTGTAGTGGTCCCTTTGCTGTTATAATACAACCCCAATTCCGAAAAAGTTGGGACAGTATGAAAAATGCAAAAAAAAAAAACAACAAGAATGAGTACTTTGAAAATTCAATTCCCTCTGTACGATATCGAAAGGACATTATTAACACGTAATTTGATGTTTTATTTTGTGAATTTAATTTATTTTTGAAAATATACCCTCAGTTCAAATCTGATGGCTGCAACACGGTCCAAAGTTAGGACAGTTGACTGTTTATCACTGTGTAACATCAACTTTACTTTTCTTCGACTTTTTTAAATAACACTTATTAAGCGTTTGGGCGCTGAGTGAAGACACCGGTTGGTTAAGTTTAGCGTGAGGAATTCTCCCCATTCATCCATCATGCATTTCTTCAGCTGCACAACTGTACTCTCTGCTTACGCAACCATGCGCTTGTAATCCGGGCAGAATGTGGTTTGGCGTTGTTCTGCTCTGGATGGCAGCATAGGTTGCTCCAAAATGTGTTCTTATCTTTCTGCATTAATGCTGCCCTCACAGATGTGCAAGTTACCCATGCCATGGGCACTGACACACCCCCATACCATGACAGACGCTGACTTTTGGACCTGACGCTAATAACAGCTTGGATGGTCCTCATCCTCTTTGGCTCGGCGAACACGACAGCTGTTCTGTCCAAAAACTATTTCAAATGTTGACACGTCAGACCACAAAACACGATTCCACTGTGCTACTGTTCATCTCAGACGAGACCGAGCCCAGAGAAGTCGGCGGTGCTTCTGCACAGTGTTGATGTTTGGCATCTGCTTTGCATAGTAAAGCCTTAACTTGCATCTGTGGATGCAGCGGCGAATGGTGTTGTCTGACAAAGTTTTACCAAAGTATTCCCGAGCCCATGTCAGGATCTCCATTACAGACTCATGACGGTTTTTAAGACCGTGACGTCTGAGGAATCGGAGATCACATACATTCAGAAGTGGTTTTTGGCCTTGCCCTTTACGCACCGAGATTTCACCGGGTTCCTTGAATCTTTTAATTCTATTGTGCACTGTTGGAGGTGAAATGCCCAAAATCCTGCTGATTTGTCTTTAGGGAATGTTGTTCTCAAAGTGTTGTATTATTCGCTGCTGCATCTGTTGGCAGATTGGCGAGCCTCGACCCATCCTTGCTCTTGAAGGACTATATTTCTCTTCAAAAAAATACATTAGGTAAAACATCCTTGTCTTTATACATTTTTTGTTGTTTCAATACAAGTCAAAGTACATTTACAAATCACTCCTCTTTGTTTTTATTAGCAGTTTCCATACTGTCCCAATGTTTTCAGAATTGTGGTTGTAAGCTCCAGTCTTCTGGGAAGGCTTTCCACTAGATTTTGGAGCGTGACTGTGGGGATTTGATCTGAGGTCAGGGTTCTGTTCAGGACATCTCTACATCACCCTTGCAAACAATGTAAGTACCTTTAGTTCCAGTGAAGGGAAATCTTAAAGTTACAGCATACAACGAGATTATATATAATTGTATGCTTCCAACTTTGTGGCAACAGTTTGGAGAAAGCCCACATTTGGGTGTGATGGTCAGGTGTCCAAATACTTTTGGCCATATAGTGTATCTGTGGCTGTGGAAAGTATCCAAACCCTTTCAATTTTTATTGTATTATGATTTCAACTTAAAATTCATCAAGTTAACTTTTTACCCATTTACATTTGACCCATTCACCCATTTTACCCATTACCTTACTAACGCTATTTTGACTGAATGACTACAGACCTGTTTCTTTGACGTCTGTAGTCATGAAATCATTTGAGAGACTGGAGTTGGCCCACCTGAAGGACATCACTAGAGCCTTGCTGGACCCCTTCAGTTTTCTTATTAAACAAACAGGTCAGTGGATGATGTAGTCAACATGAGACTGCATTACATCCTTCAACACTTCAACAGATCACGGGCCTATACAAGTATACTATTTGTGGACTTCAGATTGGCTCTCAATAGCATTATCCCAGATCTCCTCCTGTGTAAATGAACCCAGCTCTGTGTGCCAACGACCATCTGTCAGTGGATCACCAGCTTTCTGAAACACAGGCAGCAGCTAGTGAAGCTGGGGAAATTCACATCCAGCACCTGAAGCTTCTCCGGCATTTTCTTAACGGATTCATGCTTTGGGTTGCGGTCAAGGACCTCTCAGTATTTGGCTATATTCATCATTCCCTCAATTCTGATCAGTCTGTCCATTCCTTATCACTGAGAAACTCGCCCATACCATGATGCTTCCACCACCATGCTTCACCATAGAGATGGTATTGGCCAGTTGGTGACCTGGATTTCACCAGATGTAGCACTTGGCGTTCAGCCCAAAAAGTTCAACTTTAAGTCAAACTTCTGTTTCACAGTGATGGAGCTCACGGTGCTCTTGGGTTGTTTACCCTTACCAAGATCTACTGTATGTCTTGATCAGATTTGACCGCAGAGGTCTATAGAGAGTTCCTTTGACTTCGTAGCTTAGTTTTGGTCTGACATCCACACTGAACTGTTGGACCTTATTCAGACGGATGTATGGCTTTGAATTGAATATGGTGAAGGTAGAATCCAATCATATTATACAGATATCTGAACATTATCAACGCGAACAAGATGCACCTGAGCTCAATTTGAAGTGCCATAGTTTAGGCAATGAATACTTAGAAATTAGAAAATAATTTACAAAACATTCTAAATGTGATTAATAAGTGATTTTAGTGAGATTAATAAATTGTGTAAATGGGAATAATAAATGGTGCTTATGAAAATAATAAATGGTGTTGATGAGAATAATAAACAGTGTTAATGAGAGTAATAAATGGTGTTAATGAGAATAATAAACGGTGTTAAGGAGAATAATAAACGGTGTTAATGAGAATAATAAACGGTGTTAATGAGAGTAATAAATGGTGTTAATGAGAATAATAAACGGTGTTAATGAGAATAATAAACAGTGTTAATGAGAATAATAAACGGTGTTAATGAGAATAATAAACGGTGTTAATGAGAGTAATAAATGGTGTTAAGGAGAATAATAAACGGTGTTAATGAGAATAATAAACAGTGTTAATGAGAATAATAAACGGTGTTAATGAGAATAATAAACAGTGTTAATGAGAATAATAAACAGTGTTAATGAGAATAATAAACGGTGTTAATGAGAGTAATAAATGGTGTTAATGAGAATAATAAACGGTGTTAATGAGAATAATAAACGGTGTTAATGAGAATAATAAACGGTGTTAATGAGAATAATAAACGGTGTTAATGAGAGTAATAAATGGTGTTAATGAGAATAATAAACGGTGTTAATGAGAATAATAAACAGTGTTAATGAGAATAATAAACGGTGTTAATGAGAGTAATAAACGGTGTTAATGAGAATAATAAACGGTGTTAATGAGAATAATAAACGGTGTTAATGAGAATAATAAACAGTGTTAATGAGAATAATAAATGGTGTTAAGGAGAATAATAAACAGTGTTAAGGAGAATAATAAACGGTGTTAAGGAGAATAATAAACAGTGTTAAGGAGAATAATAAACAGTGTTAATGAGAATAATAAACGGTGTTAATGAGAATAATAAATGGTGTTAAGGAGAATAATAAACAGTGTTAAGGAGAATAATAAACGGTGTTAATGAGAATAATAAACAGTGTTAAGGAGAATAATAAACGGTGTTAATGAGAATAATAAATGGTGTTAAGGAGAATAATAAACGGTGTTAAGGAGAATAATAAACAGTGTTAATGAGAATAATAAATGGTGTTAATGAGAGTAATAAATGGTGTTAAGGAGAATAATAAACAGTGTTAATGAGAATAATAAACAGTGTTAAGGAGAATAATAAACAGTGTTAAGGAGAATAATAAATGGTGTTAAGGAGAATAATAAACAGTGTTAATGAGAATAATAAACAGTGTTAAGGAGAATAATAAACAGTGTTAAGGAGAATAATAAACAGTGTTAATGAGAATAATAAATGGTGTTAATGAGAGTAATAAATGGTGTTAAGGAGAATAATAAACAGTGTTAATGAGAATAATAAACAGTGTTAAGGAGAATAATAAACAGTGTTAAGGAGAATAATAAACAGTGTTAATGAGAATAATAAATGGTGTTAATGAGAGTAATAAATGGTGTTAAGGAGAATAATAAACAGTGTTAATGAGAATAATAAACAGTGTTAAGGAGAATAATAAACAGTGTTAAGGAGAATAATAAATGGTGTTAAGGAGAATAATAAACAGTGTTAAGGAGAATAATAAACGGTGTTAATGAGAATAATAAATGGTGTTAAGGAGAATAATAAACAGTGTTAAGGAGAATAATAAATGGTGTTAAGGAGAATAATAAACGGTGTTAAGGAGAATAATAAACAGTGTTAAGGAGAATAATAAACAGTGTTAATGAGAATAATAAATGGTGTTAAGGAGAATAATAAACAGTGTTAAGGAGAATAATAAACGGTGTTAATGAGAATAATAAATGGTGTTAAGGAGAATAATAAACAGTGTTAATGAGAATAATAAATGGTGTTAAATTGAATAATAAACAGTGTTAAGGAGAATAATAAACAGTGTTAATGAGAATAATAAATGGTGTTAATGAGAGTAATAAATGGTGTTAAGGAGAATAATAAACAGTGTTAATGAGAATAATAAACAGTGTTAAGGAGAATAATAAACAGTGTTAAGGAGAATAATAAATGGTGTTAAGGAGAATAATAAACAGTGTTAAGGAGAATAATAAACGGTGTTAATGAGAATAATAAATGGTGTTAAGGAGAATAATAAACAGTGTTAAGGAGAATAATAAACAGTGTTAAGGAGAATAATAAATGGTGTTAAGGAGAATAATAAACAGTGTTAAGGAGAATAATAAACGGTGTTAATGAGAATAATAAATGGTGTTAAGGAGAATAATAAACAGTGTTAAGGAGAATAATAAACGGTGTTAATGAGAATAATAAATGGTGTTAAGGAGAATAATAAACGGTGTTAATGAGAATAATAAATGGTGTTAATGAGAATAATAAACAGTGTTAAGGAGAATAATAAACAGTGTTAATGAGAATAATAAATGGTGTTAAGGAGAATAATAAACGGTGTTAATGAGAATAATAAACAGTGTTAAGGAGAATAATAAACAGTGTTAATGAGAATAATAAATGGTGTTAAATAGAATAATAAACAGTGTTAAGGAGAATAATAAACAGTGTTAATGAGAATAATAAATGGTGTTAAATTGAATAATAAACAGTGTTAAGGAGAATAATAAACAGTGTTAATGAGAATAATAAATGGTGTTAATGAGAGTAATAAATGGTGTTAAGGAGAATAATAAACAGTGTTAATGAGAATAATAAATGGTGTTAATGAGAGTAATAAATGGTGTTAAGGAGAATAATAAACAGTGTTAATGAGAATAATAAACAGTGTTAATGAGAATAATAAACGGTGTTAATGAGAATAATAAATGGTGTTAAGGAGAATAATAAACAGTGTTAATGAGAATAATAAACAGTGTTAATGAGAATAATAAATGGTGTTAATGAGAATAATAAACGGTGTTAAGGAGATCTTCACCCCTCTTGTCCGTCACTGTCCTAGCGGAGCCGCTATAGACGGGTGGGCGTGGCTTCCGGGGAGACAGTAATGGGCGGGGCTTGCCAGGAGCGAGGGACGGATAAAGCGTTGAGTCTCATTCAGGCTCTCTGTGCTCGGGTTAGTCTCTTCTCTCCGAGCACGATGGTCAGTCCCCGCGTCTCTCCGACGTGCCACCCGCAATAAACTACAACAACAACAACAACAAAGCCCCACGTCGTGCTGCTGCGACCCGAGCCCATGTGCGGACTAGGATCTTTGTGACAGGGCTGGGAGTGGGAGGAGAGCTGTATCCGTGCGGAGAACAGTGCTCTTGTGTAGGGTCGCCTGATGCTGCGAGGGGAAAAAATCGCCATTGTCCAACCCAAAGCGCTAGCTAGCAGAGAAATCCCTGGCTTACACACAAGAAACATGACTTCGACGCGTCCTCACGTCCTTTCCCTCCTCCTCCTCCTCCTCCTCATCCTCCTCAGCATCCAGGTAGGTGACCATCTTTATTTTGTACTCGCAGTCTGGTTATTTTTTTTAGGGGGGGGTCTGCTCCTCACACCCGAGCAGGGGGGAAACCATATGCCCCTGTCTGTCTGTGTGTCTGTCTGTCTGTCTGTCTTACCTTCAACAAACACCCTTCTCATTTCAGCACAGGGTTGTAATCTGTTTAAACACGTTCCTGGAAGAGTGTTTTCTCTGCCCCATTAGGTGGGTATTTCTCCAGGAGAAACTGGGTCATTGGGTAACTGAAGCCTATGTGTCGTGATGGCTGTGTATGCTCCTGCCACTGCAACATACAGCACCGGGGAGAAGTGTGTCTAACCCTATCTCACATGTCTGTCAGAAATACTACAGCACATAAGCTCGACTCACTGCTGATAACAATATATATATATATATATATATATATATGTTCTCTCCAAGCTTAGACTTAAAGCACCACCAGCATCATCACCATCATCATCATCATGTCTACTTGACCATGTGCACTCTCAAAAACAGGCCCCGAGCTCATTCCACCGTCCCACAGAACCCGGGTTACCCGGAGAAGAAGACCGAATCGTGAATATTCACCTCTTTTAAATGAACGTCTAGCACCGCGCACCCCTTCACCGTGAGAAACGGTGCGCTCTGGATAACCCCATAACCTCCCTCGGATCTTCTCAACACGCCGAAAATCACTCACACTTCCAATCGTTTTGGACATAGTGCTTTTAGGAACGGACATGCTCGCGACGCAGGAAGTCGATCCAGATCTGCGCGATAATGAGCGACGGCGGCAAGGGAAAACTCCCTGAGACATCATGAGGAAGAAGCCGTGAGGCACCCAGACTCACCATCCTCTTCTGGGTGACGCTTCTTAATATAGTTCCCCAGTACAAGCAGTACAACATCGTGGCGCTCATCGTGATCAAATGCACTGAGATCATTATGAGCAAGGCAGGAGTCAAACGTGAGACCATTAGAGACTTCAGATCAGATTAGATCAGATTAGATCAGCGCTATGCTTATCGATGAGCTAGTGCGCTCCGAAACGACGACTACACTCGTATTTGGAAGATACACACATTCAGAACGTACAGTCTGTCTCGAACATCAAAAACGGATCAGCGGTTTCGATGACATCATTCCGCACTTCAGCTTGTCCCGCCCACAACGTTATAGATAATCACCTTGCCTGAAGTCGCCGTCGTTGAGCGAGAGCAATCATATCGGCGAGCACGTGTCTGTTTTCGAATCTGTGTGCGTTTTGTTCAGATTTAGCCCGGGCTGTGAGGTAAGCAAAGACGCTATTGGCTGTTTAAAAAGGGGGAGGAGCGACTCGAGATTCGGTAATTTCGGTGGAAATTGCATCAACCCTTCGAATAGCGCTGTGCGTTTGGAGACACTTGACGGGGATTTGAAGGCGCATTAAGTAAGGCGGAGTAGAGCTTCGATCCTGATCTCAGGTCAGTGTCTGTGCGGAGTTTCACAGGTTTCCTCAGGGTTCTCTGGTTTCCTTCCAGCTTCCAGAAACATAGCGGTAGGCAGATTGGTGACTCGAAAGAGCTCCTGTATACGAAAGCGTGTGTCCACGATGCCACGCGTTGGACTCGCGTCCCGGGACGTCCTCTCACCGGACCAGGACAAAGCAGGCACTGGAACTGAACGGATAAATATTATTGCTGTAAACGAAGGCCTCTGATTACATCGTAGAGATGCCTGGCGTAGCTACAGACCTCAGCAAGTGCTTAAGTATGTCGGAAATGCGGCACCGTTCCATAATATGGCAAGCAAATACAGGAATGTCCCCTTGATTTGGGAATTTCAGGATGTTACTACCCTTCAGTTGATCTCAGGACTCCAGATGTGAACGCATGTCACTACTATACTTCCTGTTAGTTCCGTTGTAATTACTCAATAATTCACAGAGCATGATTTTTCTCCGTCTCCATCATTATTCAATTGAATAGAATTACCCCCCCGTCAAAGCAAATAATATTCCTTCTAAAAATTTAAAAAAGAGAAGATTTTTGTATCACTACTCTCTGTCTCTCTTTTTTTTTTTTTTTTGTTTGGTCCGAAACCCTCAGTTAAGGTGACGTCATCGTTCACAATCGCACCTGAGCCTGGTTACCATGGCGACATCCAGGGTCCTGCGAATGAGTCAGGCATTAATAATTGAGCGTGCACCCGAGCGCAGGAGGGCCTGATTTGGATTTTATTCTTGTTGTTGTTACCTGGTAGTAAATTTTCATATACAAGGACGTGATTCTTTTGTCGCAGCAATTTTGTCTGCGATCGGTAGAACCTTCCATCGGGACCTCTAGATCCTGTGTCTGATAACGTGTAGAGCGAAAGTCAGCAGTGGACAAGTGTGGGTTATGGTAATCTGATTCTGTATTTCAGCTTATTGATGCTGCACTTTCGCTTATCAAATTAGCGTGCGTCCAGATAAAACACTAGACCTTCCCTTTTGTGAGCCAGCTAAAAAAAAAAAAGAGAAGAAAAAGTTGTCCATTGTGTGATACATCAACATTAGTAACGCTAACACTCGGGGCTTCGGATCAATCTGTCGTTCGGCTGGTGTACGTACGTGTACAGGAATGTTTTTCCTCATATAGCAGCTGTTCCACTGTTCCCAGATGTACAGCTGTTCGCTTAAACGCCGATCACTTTGTCTTATTCGGACCACCTCGGGCTGATTCGGGGCCAATCGATCGATTCCTCAAGCCCATAGACCACAACAGCACCACTGCTGGTACAGGGCAGTTGCGTTAGCAGAAATTCCGCTCAATGCATAACTCATTAACAGTTTTGATAACAATCAGTTATCTTACTAATAATCTATTACGCGCGTCAGCGCCGCCTTTAACGTGGATCCTTGGCTTGTCTCGGACACTTGATTCGCACACCGCACGTCTCTTTTGTACAGAGGCTGCTTGTGGGTTGATTGATTCGTGCGGCATGATCAAAGAAATCGATCAGTCGTTGTTGAAGCGCAGGCGTATTTAACCCAGAACACTATTTGATGGTCACAGAATAATTATTCTGAGCATGGTCAAATGGTTCAGATTCTACTGCTTTTACGTAAAATACCATGGTACTTATTTTAACCTGGAAGTAGGGCAGGGGTGTTTCAGAGATTTTTAGAATATAATGTAAACCTATGGTATGGATGTCAGAGAACAGTATTGCAGTGATGGGTTTATTGTATGATTCTGAATATCAGATAATAATAGGAAGGATTAGGGTTCGAGAGTAACGATCGGCTGAATGCCCAGGGCAGGTAAAACACCACAGAGGGACAAGTTAATGATCAGTTTTTTCACGTGGTCCAATCTGTTAACCTCTGGCAATGCGAGAAAAAAACCCCTAAAGGGTCCGATCCAATTGCGCATGCAGTAAAAATAAACGCATGGTGTTATTTGTCGTCAGTCAGCGGCAGAGCGAGACATGAAGCAAAATGACAGAGAGACGGGAGGATACGGCGAGGCGAGTCTCAAACCTCACGCCCGATCGGGAACGTTCCCATAGGTTGATTTATATTCTGTTTGAAAACTGGTGCTCTAGTGCCACGGTTTATCTCAGATCAGATGTATTGGCAGCGAAAAAAAGGCGCTAACATAAAGCCGGTGTGTTGTTATGAAACCTCTTTCAGCAAGGCGAAAGTACATTGTGATAATGTGGGCTTGTTTTAAGAAGGGTTACCTTAGCTACAGACCGGAGCTTGTGTTTAGCCTAAAATAGCTGTTAAAATACCGAAATATATGTCGGGGACAGAAGACATTAGGCTGAATTTTAGAGAGAAAAAGTTGGAGAAGTTGTTAACTTTGACCCTTGTTATGACAGTTATGACATCATCGTGCTCATCTGTTATAGATCTTCTGTAATATAGCTATTATAGATCTGTACTACCTCATAGTGTTGACTACCTCATAGATACGTTCTATTACTTCATAGTGTTGACTACCTCATAGATACATTCTATTACCTCATAGTGTTGACTACCTCATAGATACGTTCTATTACCTCATAGTGTTGACTACCTCATAGATACGTTCTATTACCTCATAGTGTTGACTACCTCATAGATACATTCTATTACCTCATAGTGTTGACTACCTCATAGATACGTTCTATTACCTCATAGTGTTGACTACCTCATAGACACGTTCTATTACCTCATAGTGTTGACTACCTCATAGATATGTTCTATTACCTCATAGTGTTGACTACCTCATAGATACGTTCTATTACCTCATAGTGTTGACTACCTCATAGATACGTTCTATTACCTCATAGTGTTGACTACCTCATAGACACGTTCTATTAGCTCATAGTGTTGACTACCTCATAGATATGTTCTATTACCTCATAGTGTTGACTACCTCATAGATACGTTCTATTACCTCATAGTGTTCGCTACCTCATAGACACGTTCTATTACCTCATAGTGTTGACTACCTCATAGATACGTTCTATTACCTCATAGTGTTCGCTACCTCATAGATACGTTCTATTACCTATACATTTTCAATACCTTATATTGTAAATTCTTTATACCTCATAGTTTAAATTATTTAATATCTCATATGTCAGCTCTTTATTACCTCATCGATTAAATTCTTTAATATCTCATAGTATACATTTTTATTACCTCACAGTGCCAATTCTTTATTACCTCATAGATTAAATTCTTTAATATCTCATAGTGTTCATTTGTAATACCGTATAAGTGTAAATTCTATATTATCTTATAATGTTATTTCTTGATTAACTCAGTGTCCTCTTCTTTATTACTTCGTACTTCTTTATTATGTCATACTGTAAATTCGGTACTCACTAGTATGAATTGTTTAATGTTTCAAATGTGAACTCTTATATAGTCCCCTCTGAAACTATTGGAATGGCAAGGCCAATCCATGTGTTTGTGTTGTAGCCCAAAGTATGGAAGTGTTTAACGGACTATTTTCAAAACTAGTTCCAAATTGTAATTGCAGTTGCGTTTTCTAAATTCAAATCGCGCATTACCCGTTGCGTTTTCATTTACACGAACGTACAATGGCTGCCAAATTTCAAATGGAAAAGCAAAGTCCATTTTTCCCATGTCTTACGTGTTATGACCCTGTCGTATCGAAATGGCAATAGCAATTACCCCGTTTGCGATTTCACGTCGTCGGCGTGGCATATGGAGCCTGCCAAAATTCTAATGGGATCGCAACTCCCTTTGCATTTGCATTTCCAATGCCTTGCACAGAAGCCGAATCAGTGTCGGGGGTGGTAGTATATGGGGGAGAATGTTTGTATTTGGACGTAGCGTTCAAACACACAGTCAACTGCGTTTCAGAGCGTCTTGCGGTCAACGGCCAAGAAGTTTTTTTTGAGCCAGATCATTTGGCCCAGCTCAGCAATAAGAGCTGGCTCTTATTAACAGCTCATCATTTAGTACCACTTCTTTCTTTTATAATTCAGCCCAATGTAGCGAATGTTTTGACCTATGATTGGTATGTGTGCACGTGTATCACTTAAATTATTAAGTGTAATTATACTAATGTAATTCCAAACAAATTACATTCAAAATGGACCACAGTGTGCCATATAAACAATATATATATATATATATATATATATATATATATATATATATATATATATATATATATAAAAAAATACAATTTGCAAATTTGGATGGATAATTCCAGTCTGCCTGTGAAGGTTGTTAGCAGACCTTGCTCGATGTGACATTTTTACCTTACAAATTCTACATTCTGCCTTCAGTCAGCACGTTTTCCGTCTTGGCTGTCGACTGCGATTCGCATCACTTCCAAATACAAACACACGCTATACTACACCCCCAGTCTCAACACTGACAGGTTTCTGTGCAAGGCATCGCAAATGCAAATGCAGAGGGAGCTGCAATTCCGTTTGAATTTCGGCCGGGTCTGTATACGATACAATACAATTCGCAATCAGTTTAGAAAACAGTCCGCAAAATACTTCCATACCAAAGACGTTCGGGTTTTGAGATCAAACGATGGACACGAGACGAGAGGTTCAGCTTCTATCTCCTGGTATTTACATCTAGACGTGTTAAACAACATAAAACACAAAACCTTTTGTATCAGACCATCCAATTTGTAGGTGAGCAAAAGTATAGGAACAGACCAGTCTTGCAGTATATTAAAGTGAATGACTTTTAATATTTGGTTGCATGTCCCTCGCTTGGAATAACTGCATCAAGTGCGACTCATTGACATCACCAAACTGTTGGTTTCTCCTTTTATTATGCTTTTCCAGTCGTTGTTTGTTCCAGGGGGTTTCTCCATTCAGTCTACTCTTCAGGAGGAGAAATCCTGCTCAACTGGGTTAATGTGTGGTGATTGACTTGGCCAGTCTAAAACCATCCATTCCCCCCGTTATAAAGTCCTTTGTTGAGTTGTCAGTGAGTTTTAGATCATTGTCTTGCTGCATGATGAAGTTCATCCAGTAATATTGAATGTGTTTCTCTGTAAATTGGTAGACAGCTTGTTCCTGTAAACTTCTGAATTTGTGAGCCTGTTCCAGAAGCAGCCATGTAAGCCCAAGCCATGACACTACCTCCACCATGTTTCACAGATGAGCTTGTACATTTCGGATCATGAGCAGATCCTTTCTTTCTCCACATTTTGGCCTTTGTTAGAGGTTTATCTTGCTCCCAGAACTTTTGTGGCTCATCTCTATATTTCTTTGTGAATTCCAATCTGGTTTTCTGATTCTTGCTGCTAGTGAGTGGTTTGCATCTTGTGCTATGGCCTCTATAATTCTGCTCTCAAAATCTTCTTCAGACAGTGGAATGTGGTACTGTACCTTCACCCCTGCCCTGCGGAGGTTCCTGTTGATGTCACTGACTGTTGTTTTGGGGGTTTTTCTTCACAGCTCTCTCAAGGTTTCTGTCATCAGCTGTTGTGGTTTTCCATGGCCGACCAATTTTGTGTCTGTTGCTCAGTACACAAGTTGTTTCTTTCTTTTTCAGGACATTCCAAATTGTTGTATTAGCTATGCCTTATGCCTCTTTTAGATTTTCCCGCTTTTCCCAGCTTCAAAATGGCTTGCATGTTTCTCATTGACAGCTCTCTGATCTTCATGGAGGAAGCTATTTATTGTGTAAACAATCGATCTAACAGTACACGCCTGGGTAAGAAGAAACACCTGTCAGTCACATGTTCAGATATGTTTGCTCGCCTACACATTGGGTGTTCTGATGCAAAATGTGCCGTGTTCTATGTCGTTTATCTCAAACCCCAACGTTCCAGTAGTTTTGGAGGGAACCGAGTCTCATGGCGCGATAGCGTGAATGGGAATTCCGGGTATATTATATTATGAGCAAAAGGTATCGTATCATATGTGCGTCTGATTGAATTACTACTTTTTAGCGTCTAGGTGTATAGCTCGAATCTCAGCTATCGGTCACTAGCTCCTCTGTTTCCCGAGTTTCTTTTCCGTCGTCAGAGCCCTTTCTACTTTCGGCTGAAGAGTGAAAGAAGAGGAAGCGGATTTTATACAGCTTAACATATTACGCTGCTGGGAACACAGACTGTCTCGCTGATTAATTCTTGGGAGAGCAAAGCGGCAGGCCTGAACCATTCGTGCCCTGCATGTGATCGTACAGACGGCCGAGATCTCATTTGATCTCCTTTTCCTATCCATCTGATGGCCTCTCTGTAATAAGCTTATATAATAAATGGTGCTCCTATTTCGAGCTGGCTGCAAGATGTTTAAAGTCGTTTCCGAGCACCGGATATTCATTGTATGGCTCTGCCTCACACACTGTATTCTTAATAGGGATTTGGCAGCTTTAACACCTATTGTGTCCTGGACTGAGTTATTCGTTTTTATGATAGATGTCATGACTGCTTTAGTAGTTTCCTAGCTGTTTATAATTCATCGTGCAATATATCTGTTGGTTTCAGTTGGCATGTTTAGAGGTGCCCGCTAATATAAGTGTATTGACGTAGCTCCAGGGTCCGTGGTTCGACACCGAGCTCGGGTTAACGTCAGTCTGCACTTTTCTCCAGCTTCCTCTGTCCTGGATTGGCTAAGATAACCGGCTCCTAGTCTCCTGTGCATGCTGGACAGAGTGTATTGCTACGTCGAGCACGGCGGTGCCGGGATATTCTTCAGATCCCAGCACCGACCTGACCGGGATAAAGCAAGACGAACGAACGTTTTCAAACTGGATTCGCACCAGCGAGAGAAAATGGAGTAAACGTCGAAGTCGGGGGCCTTATCGTGGCTTCGTGGCTGTTTCATCTAGAACACAGTATGCCCATTGAGTCTGTCTGGGGACATTTTGCCCTCTGCTGCATGATGGGAGCTGGCAAACGAGGCCTGTATTCAAGCACAGAGGCCCCAAAGAGAAGCACTGCGAGGCTGGCAGCGAGTTGCACTCTTTTGTGTCTGTACGCCTCATTGGTCTCTGCTGGTGGTGCAGCAAATGAGGGTCGTTAAATTGGCAACCAGGGAGCTCATAGACAGATGTCTGGGACACGCAGACATCTGGTGTACTAACTTCGAGAAAATCTTTAACTTTGAACGCAATCCGAAACGCCTCGGAAGTGAACGCTATTCTTATTCCTGCGATTGTAATGTTTTGCCATTTTGTCTCATGAAGGAAGCTTCGAAGGTTCATTTTGAATTTCAGGTCATGTGAAGAAAGTTTTTGTTTGGGAACCTGGTATAAAGTGGCGGGGTGGGGGTGGGGGTGGGGTAGGAGGGGGTTTGGCAAACCCAGACAGCGATAACAATGCTGAGTCAGGCCTCTGCCAGTCAGATGCCTTCCAGAAGCAGGCGACGGGTTCGATTGGAAACCCCCTGCTGTCAGGCAGAGGACGAAGAACTCCTGCAATTTACTGGTAAGCTCCTCCTTCTCTGCCGGGAGGCTGATTGAGGAGTGATGAGTGTGCAAAAAAAAGAGTTATTGTAGCAGCCTTCCATTCATTCAGGCAGTGGGTGGCGTGCTACTTCCAGCGAGGGTCCTTTGTTTTTCCTTCCTGGGTGATTGCTCTGTATATGTGTGTGTGTGTGTGTGTGTGTGTATGGGGGGAGGACTGTTCATGTCCACATTCCTCCATGTTTGCTTTTAATTAAATGCCGGAGGAGCCCTGGGTCCAGCGCTGACCGCCACCTCCTCCCCCTCGCAAATAAAACCTCACACATGGACGCCTTCGTTCTTGACTGGTATTTCTTTGTGCCTTGATGCTGAAATTCCGTTCTCTGTTTGTTTACAGCGGAGGAAACAAGTGCACTTTAATATAAGAAGCGAAAAGTGGTATATTTGGGTATATTTCTGATTCTGGGTACATCCCTGTAGTCTATATGGTATATATATATATATCATCCATCTTCTATACCGCTTATCCTTCAGGGTCACGGGAAACCTGGAGCCTTTCCCAGGGAGCATGGGGCACAAGGCGGGGTACACCCTGGACAGAGTACCAATCCATCACAGGGCACAATCACATACACACTCACACACCCATTCATACACTACGGACACTTTGGACACGCCAATCAGCCTACCATGCGTGTGTTTGGACTGGGGGAGGAAACCCCCAGCACGGGGAGAACATGCGCACTCCACACACACACACAGGGCAGAGACGGGAATCGTAACCCCTGACCCTGGAGGTGTGAGGCGAACATGCTATATGTTAGAATTGTATACCTGTCTTCTGATCAGATACAGGTCATTATTATGTGTAAATTATTTATTCTCATTTGAGTTGTAGGTGAAAGATAAGTACACGATATAATGCGTAATGCTTGATATTTAGTTTGCCGCTTGGTGGAGGTTAAAGATCTTCTCCTACAATTGGCTCTTGGGGCAGCATAGTTAATGTCCTAAAGAGTTTTTACAGAAAGGAAGAAAAGCGAAATAGAAAAGCTAGGAGAATTGGAAGTATTGTAAAGTCTACATTGGAACTAACTGAAAGAAAACAAGCACAGCAACCTTTGTGTGTGTGTGCGTGTGTGTGCGTGTGCGTTTTGGGGGGGGGCGGGGGTTTGGAGAAACTTGAAAGAAGGAGGTTTGTTCTAGGTTTAAGAAGAACCTCAGGCAGATTGAGGTCCAGTTTCTGAGTTCTCATAGCTTACTTCAGATGAGTAAATATGGCGTGGAAAGACATTTGTGTAACACTCATTTCATTTGAGCGTATAAACTGTTGGTAAGTTGTCAAGGTCTTCGGCTTGAAGGAACCTGTTGGGGTTTTTGCTTATTGTGTCCTGTCCTGTAGTCCGAGGAAGAATGCACTGAAGTTTGCATAAGAATGCTGGCAGCTGTGTGAGGGTGATGCTCTCTCGCTCTCTCTCTCGCTCTATTGTGCTCTCTCTATCTCTCTTGTCTTCTCTCTCTCTCTCTCTCTCTCTCTCTCTCTCTCCGTCTATTGTGCTCTCTCTATCTCTCTGCTCTCTCTCTCTCTCTTGCTCTTCTCGCTCTATTGTGCTCTCTCTATCTCTCTCTCGCTCTCGCTCTCTCTCTCTTCTCTCTCTCTTGCTCTCTCTCGCTTTATTGTGCTCTTTCTCTCTCGCTCTCTCTCTCTCGCTCTATTGTGCTCTCTCTATCTCTTTCTTGCTTCTCTTTTTTGCTCTCTCTCTCTCTCTCTTGCTCTATTGTGCTCTCTCTATCTCTCTCTACTCGCTTTCCTCTCTCTCTCTCTCTCTCTTTTGCTTTCTCTCTCGCTCTCTCTCTCTCTCGCTCTATTGTGCTCTCTCTATCTCTCTCTTGCTCTCTCTCTCTCTCTCTCGGTCTATTGTGCTCTCTCTATCTCTCTCGCGCTCTCTTTTCTCTCTCGCTTTTTTTTCTCTCTTGCTTCTCTCTCTCTTTCTCTTGCTCTATTGTACTTTCTCTATCTCTCTCTCTCTCTCTCTCTCCTCTCTCTCTTTTTTTCTCTTCTCTTGCTCTCTCTCTCTTTCTCTTGCTCTATTGTACTTTTTTCTCTATCTCTTTTTCGCTCTTTTCTCTTTCTCTTGCTCTATTGTACTTCATCTCTTCTCTGCTCTCTCTCTTCTCTCTCGCTCTATTGTGCTCTCTCTATCTTTCTCTCTCTCTCTCTCTTGCTCTCTCTCTCGCTCTCCTATTGTGCTCTCTCTATCTCTCTCACGTTTTTTTCTCTCTCACTCTCTCTCGCCCTCTTGTGCTCTCTCTCTCTATCTCTCTGTCTCTCTCTCTATATCTCTCTCTCTCTCTATCTCTCTCTCTCTCTCTCACTCGCTCGCTCTCTCTTTGGGTGAGTGACCCTGCATTCATGTTACAAAATAGGATCACACTCCTCCTTCTTTAACCCTCAGGCATCCCACTATAGGTGTGTGTGTGTGCGTGTGCGTGTGTGTGTGTGTGTGTGTGTGTGTGTGTGTGTGAAACGATATTGCGGCTTTCATTACTGCTTGAACTGTATTGGTTTTGGACTGACAGTTTAAACAATGTTCCTTTCACTTCCACATGCGATTATAGCAGCACTGAATACGGCAGGATTCATGAATAAGACTTGCTTTTTAGGATCAGTGGACACTCAGTAATGAGGAAGCCCTAACATTCGCTCAATAATTGTTAAAAAGCGAACGCTAATATCTTAAAAATGTCTCTGAAGGCACTCTTCCAGGCATAGACGATCGTCTTGCACTGTTTGATTCAAACCAGATCATCTTGTCCGATGGTCCTGTGGACTGATACAGCTGCACACTTTTGGCCCCCCCCCCCATCCCCCCACCCCTTTGGAAAAAGAAGAGGATGGAGTGGCCTGTACTTATTATTCTGTGCACACATGTACAACCCAGAAACTCGTCGCGCTTCCATTTTAAATCTCGCTTCATCATCTTTCCCCCACACATGGCTTTAAACACACTGGTCTTAAAACCCCTCGCTTCTCCAGGGTCTGTCGATGCTTTTTATGGACCTGACAGACATGAGCTGGATTGGATACACTTTCCATTAATGCTGGATGAAGGCTTGACTAATGGAAGGAAACCCCACTGGTGGTAAAGTCTGGGGTTTCGTTTTCTTTAAACACTTTAAATCATTAAAGGCTATTAAAAAAAAATCAACATTAGTTATATTTCACAAATGTAAATATTTTGTGCGGTTTGTTTGTGTGGAAACGTAGGGTGGCGTGGGTGATGATGCTCACCAGCGCTGGTCTTCATCTGTACAGTTTGGGTGAGTCTGTACCCATGATAGCCTCAGATCTCTGTTCTTGGCTGACGGGAGAGGAACCGGACGTGTTCTGCTGCTGTTGTAGCTCATCCACGTCTAGGTTCGGTGTTTTTGTGCATGCTGAGATGCTTTTCTGCTCACCACGGGTGTAAAGAGTGATTATATGAGTTACTGTATCCTTCCTGGCAGCTCGAACCGATCTGGTTCATTTTCCTCTGACCTCTCTCATCAACAAGGCGTTTCCACCCACAGAACTCTCACTCACTCAATGTTGTTTGTTTTTCGCACCATTCGGTGTAAACTCTAGACTGTTGTGTGTGAAAATCCCAGGAGATCATCCGTTTCTGAAATACTCAAACCAGCCCATCTGGTAGCAACAACCATGCCACGGTTAAAGTGTGAACAAGATCGCAAGACCCCCCCCCCATTCTGGTGTCATTAACCCGAAGCTCTTGATCTGTATCCACATGATTTTATTCATTGTGCTGCTGCCACATGATTGGCTGATTATATAACTGCATAGATGAGCAGGTAACCCTGACCCCAACCCTAATGAAGTGGACAGTGAGAGTGTGTACTCATAACAATGTGCATTTTTGTTTGTATGAAGCCAAATAAAAAAAAAAAAATTGCCACGGTCAGAAGTGTAGTCGTAAACTAAACGTCCGACAGGTTCAGTATATCGTAAGAAGAAATCAATTACCGCAATTTCCCTCCAAAATGTGACTGAATAAATCAAGTCTCTGATCCAGGGGAAATATTGAAACATAACGATCTCCTTAGCAGCACTTAAGTACAGGACTTCGTGGAGGGTTTTTTTTTTTTTTTGTGATTGTTGCGGCCAAAAAGGCTTGATTTTGCTGCAGCTTGCTTCGCGATGCCACGTGCGGAGTTTCCGTGCTGTTTTTTTTTTGCGGAAAACTACTCGAATCGGCGAAATTGCCATCGCACAGAACAGTTGTGCGCGGTCTTTCCCAGTGACGTTGGTTGGTGAATGATCGCCGTACTCATGTTCGACGCACGTGCATCGAAGACGGCTGCGAAGAACGCGAGTTGTGATGACGTCACATCACTCGTCTTGGCTCAAATCTGCAGTCATTTTGGAAAAATCGCACACTCCTAAGAACGTTGCTCAATTGATCACACAATCGCAGAAATCCTGGAGGGACTGACCGAGGCCTCATTTTAACTGGAAGTAGAGCTCCAAACTTGGACTTCGTTTTTTAGCATTATAGATCAGAGCAGCGTTGGACTGGTTTTGTTTAAAAGTGACTGAAGAATTCTTCAAGCTGTTATAACGTAGTTGTGTAACCGTATATATATATATATATATATATATATATATATATCTCATTATGATTCGGAGTTATCCGTCCCAGCATGCTCTCTTTATGTTTGAACTCTACAGGTTGCACAGATTGGGATTTCAAACAGTTCCAATGCATTAGATGTATAATTAATAGCATGCCGGTTCCCACGACGCTCATCGTCACACCCCTGCTTTCCAGCCAAAGGCAACCAAAACATGAGGCTAACCAAGCACACTGGAGCGCTCATGCAGCAGACTAGCTGATCAATTTTTCAGCTGCATAGCTGGGGGTTTTTTTTGCCTTTGTTTATTTATTCATTTTCACATGATTCATTTAGATATGATTCATTTTCATGTGATTCAGATTCATTTTCATGTGATTCATATTCATGCATGTGATTCATTTTCATGTGATTCATTTACATATGATTCATTTTCATGTAATTCATATTCATGCATATGATTCATTTTCATGTGATTCAGATTCATTTTCATGTGATTCATATTCATGCATGTGATTCATTTTCATGTGATTCATTTACATATGATTCATTTTCATGTAATTCATATTCATGCATATGATTCATTTTCATGTGATTCAGATTCATTTTCATGTGATTCAGATTCATTTTCATGTGATTCATATTCATGCATGTGATTCATTTTCATGTGATTCATTTACATATGATTCATTTTCATGTAATTCATATTCATGCATGTGATAGCTGGTTAGTAACAGGACCTTTCCTCCAGATGATCTTCCATTGTTGTCACCTATTTTTACCGCCCTTTGAGCAGTGCTTTAGCAAAGTACTACTGTATTTGGTTCCTGTTGTTATCCACGTACCATGCGAACCAAGCTGGGACTAAAAATAGTGCAGACTACACAGATTGATCAAATACTGGCCTCCTAGGATCAGCTTAAATAATGTTTCTGGCTGGAACGACTTCTGTACTGGCACAGAAACCTCCACCAGTAGACTGGTGTAGACTCTGCCAAGGTTTCGGACTCGTTCCAAAAGTTCTTTTTCTGGAGGATTTAAGAGGCAACAGTTTTATCACACTCCTGGGTGGAAGGTAATGGATGAAGCTGACACACACACACAGCCAGGATATACATAGATATGACAAGAAGTGCATTAATGTTTGAAAATGATACAAATGGCAGTTATGTATATACATGCATGTATATATATATATATATATATATATATATATATATATATATATATATATATATATATATACACACACAGATGTGTTTGTTGAGTCAGACGCTTTCTCTTCCGAAGCCGTTGTGTGAGATTCTTTGCACACTGAGCTTTACCAAGCAGAAATCAATGGATGCCGACCCTCAACGCTCTGACTCATATAAAGGAAACAGAACCGATCGGATCAATTAGGGCTGAGCCACAGACCTCTCGGCGGAAACACGGTCACCGTATGAGTCAGAGTTCAGTACTGACGTGAAGTGGTTGGTTTATTTTTTTGTTGTTGTTGTTTTTTTTTTTTAATGAGCAGTAAGATCAACATTCAACACTACGGTGTAGAATTTCTGAGGTGTTGGTCCAAGATCAGATGCTGTCCTGAATGTTCAGTAGTGTTTTCTTTTTTGGTTCGGTGGTGTGTTAGAATTGGTGAATGGTCTGCACTTGTATAGCGCTTGTTTAACCATGGCGGTTCTACAAAGCGCTGTACACTGGTTCTCATTCACCCATTCACACACACACCAATGGTAGCAGAGCTGCCATGCAAGGCGCTCGCTAGCCATCGGGAGCAATTTAGTTCAGGGACACTTCGGTATGTGGAGTCACGTGGGCCGGGAATCGAACCGCCAACCCTACGGTTACTGCAGTGGTTCTAACATTTACGTCAACAGTGTGTGAATTCTGGACCCCTAGCATCTTTCGAACAATCCACGAGGACCCTCTCACTCCACAGTCATTTATATATATATATATATGTTCCTTTATTTTACTAATATTTAACATTAATATTAACATTGGATATATAAAACTGAATCAAAACATTTCAAGATTTTATTTATTTATTTATTTATTTTGACATTTTATTGTTGGTGTGACATTTAATATGACTCTCTGAACGATCTGTTGTTTGTTTTGTCCGTCAGTGCGACACTTGAACGTGTCTTCCACTCATAGGTTGTTGCAAATTATCATTTCATTTGTAATAACCAAATTGGTTCATTTTAAAACAGATCTTAAATTGTTCTTACATTTGCTGGGTGTATGATACTATTTGAATATACGTTTAACAAAAATAAATAAATAAATACAATAAAATTATATACATATATATATATATATATATATATATATATATATATATATATATATATATATATATATATATACAATATTATTTAAACATTTAAAAACTTTCCCACGGACAATTTCCCCTGCAATTACACTGCTGACCACTAAGGGCCCGGTTGAGAAACACTGGATTAGTGGACAATCGTTAGTCCACTTAACGCAAGGATCTGTCAAAAATGTATCCGCCTACTTAATGTCGGATTTCCGCCGAGTGTCTTAAATCAAGACCGCTTTAATAAAGGCCATTAAGCGTGACATTCCTTCAAGCGTGTTTGTTTAAACCTGCTATATTAGCATTAGAGAATGCTTCTGCATATGTGAACTAAAGACAGGAGTAGGATCTACAATTCTAGACAGTTTTTGAGTCCAGGTTTCCTGTTACGGTTAGTGTTATTAATATAATCAAATGTTCAAATGTTACAATGGTCTTATCTTACAAATCTGAAAAAAAGAGTATGTTTCAAGGCTCTAGGTTGCAAAGTATTCATAATGTCCACTTGGGGTATTTTATGCAAAAGGTTTGGGAACCCCCGGACTAGGGCGTTATGCTGATTGTAAGGCCGTAAATGGCTTTCCACGATCAGGATGGTTAAACGGAGGGGAAAAGAACAAGATGTAGCCTACAACAAGTTCAGACGTGCGTTATCCTGGAATCTTTCTCACCACAGTGCTGAAGTTCTTGGTGTGTCAACTCTATTTAAAAATAAAACTCAGGTATGAAATTCCAGAAGTAGAAACATTATATAGGGCTTTTTTCTTTGACTTTAAATATATATATATTTATAATACCTCCAGGCGCACGGTGGCTTAGTGGTTAGCATGTTCACCTCACACCTCCAGGGTCGAGGGTTCGATTCCTGTGTGTGCGGAGTTTGCATGTTCTCCCCGTGCTGCGGGGGTTTCCTCCGGGTACTCCGGTTTCCTCCCCCAGTCCAAACACACGCATGGTAGTCTGATAGGCGTGTCTAAAGTGTCCGTAGTGTATGTGATTGTGTCCTGCGATGGACTGGCACCCTGTCCAGGGTGTACCCCGCCTTGTGCCCCATGTTCCCATGTGAAAGGCTCCAGGTTTCCCCGTGACCCTGAAAAGGAGTAAGCGGTATAGATGGATGGATGGACATAATATCTCCACGTTCGTAATATTAGCTATTGGTGGTTAATATAGTACGAATTTGAAACCAGTCATTTAGCCACAATAGTCAGCGTACAAAATAATCAACGATGTTGGTTGTCATGGATTTTTATATAATTAGTATGATGTACTTCCTGGGTGCTACGAAACTCGAAAAGAGATTTCACTCGTGACTAGCTTAAACGTGCACGATTAAACACGGGTTTAATCCCGAGGGCATCAAGAGGCGTAAAACGTAAAGCGCTGATAGTTTCGGTCAAAAAAGGTAAAAGGTACAGTGTGAGGGAAACCTACTAAACAGATGTGTTACAGTTATAGAACAGTTTCGTAGTATAATGAGGCTGATTAAGATTGGATACAGAGATCCATTTAATCCACGAGTGCTTACAGTTAAATCAAATCCCTTTTCAAATTCCGTATTCGTGAATGAATTGGCTGTCCGTGAGTGTAACAGGGAATAATCGTTAGATTCGCTCTGGAGGTGATACACTGCTGTCTCCTTTCTTTTATGGAGACTTTGGGTGTGTGTCCCTCTTCAGCTCCAATTGGCTATTTATATTCTTATTTTTACTTCAGTTCTTGGGTTTTATCATTTTTGTATAACCAGCGACAGCTATTGAGTAGCCATGAGGGGCGGGGGGGAATATTTTATTTTTATTTTTTTAAAATTAATTAATTTATTATTATTATTATTATTATTATTATTTTTTTTTTTTTTTTTTCTCAATGAAATATTTGGGGAAGGGAGGGAGGGGAGAAAAGGTAAATGAATCACATGAATATGAATCACATGTAAAAGAATCACATGCATGAATATGAATCACATAAATACGAAGATTTAAAGAATTACATGTAAATGAATCACATGCATGAATATGAATCACATGAAAATGTAAATGAATCACATGAATATGAATCACATGAAAATGAATTACATGTAAATGAATCACATGCATGAATATGAATCACATGAAAATGTAAATGAATCACATGAATATGAATCACATGAAAATGAATTACATGTACAGTGGTGTGAAAAAGTGTTTGCCCCTTCCTCATTTCCTGTTCCTTTGCATGTTTGTCACACTTAAGTGTTTGAACATCAAACCAATTTAAACAATAGTCAAGGACAACACAAGTAAACACAAAATGCAATTTGTAAATGAAGGGGTTTATTATTAAAGGTGAAAAAAAATCCAAACCATCATGGCCCTGTGTGAAAAAGTGTTGCCCCCTAAACCTAATAACTGGTTGGGCCACCCTTAGCAGCAACAACTGCAACCAAGCGTTCGTATAACGTGCAATGAGGCTTTTACAGCGTCCTGGAGGAATTTGCCCACTCATCTTTGCAGAATTGTCCTAATTCAGTTACATTAGAGGGTTTTCGAGCATGAGCGGCCTTTTTAAGGTCATACCACAACATCTCAATAGGATTCAGGTCAGGACTTTGGCTAGGCCACTCCAAAGTCTTCATTTTGTTTTTTTCAGCCATTCGGTGGTGGACTTGCTGGTGTGTTTAGGATCATTGTCCTGCTGCAGAACCCAAGTTCTGAGTACACGAACAGATGGTCGGACATTCTCCTTCAGGATCTCTTGTAGACAGCAGAATTCATAGTTCCTTTTATCACGGCAAGTCTTCCAGGTCCTGAAGCAGCAAAACAGCCCCAGACCATCACACTACCACCACCATATTTTACTGTTGGTATAATGTTCTTTTTATGAAATGCAGTGTTCCTTCTACGCCAGATATACTTGGACACACACCTTCCAAAGAGTTCCACTTTTGTCTCATCGGTCCACAGAATGTTGTCCCAAAAGTCTTGGGGACATCAAGATGTGTTGTGGAGAAATTGAGACGAGCTTTGATGTTCTTTTTTTCAGCAATGGTTTTTCCTTGGAACTCTGCCATGCAGGCCATTTTGCCCAGTCTTTCCTGATGGTGGAGGCATGAACGCGGATAACTGAGGCAAGTGAGGCCTGCGTTCTTTGGCGTTGTTGTGGGGTCTTTGGGAACTCTTGGATGAGTCGTCGCGCTCTTGGGGTAATTTTGGGCGGCGGCCACTCCTGGAAGGTTCACCACTGTTCCATGTCTTCTGGATAATGGCTCTCACGTGGTTCGCTGGATTCCCAAAGCTTTGGAAATGGCTTTATAACCCTTCCAGACTGATAGATCTCAATTACTTTCTTTCTCAATTGTTCCTGAATTTCTTTGGGTCTCGGCATGATGTGTAGCTTTTAGGATCTTCTGGTGGACCTTACTGTGTCAAGCAGCTCCTATTTAAGTGATGCCTTGATTGTGAACAGGTGTGGCAATAATCAGGCCTGGGTGTGGCTAGAGAAATTGAACTCAGGTGTGGACGACCACAGTTATAGTATGTTTTAACAAGGGGGGCAATCACTTTTTCACACAGGGCCATGATGGTTTGGATTTTTTTTCACCTTTAATAATAAACACCTTCATTTACAAATTGCATTTTGTGTTTACTTGTGTTGTCCTTGACTATTGTTTAAATTGGTTTGATGTTCCGAAACACTTAAGTGTGACAAACCTGCAAAGGAACAGGAAATGAGGAAGGGGGCAAACACTTTTTCACACCACTGTAAATGAATCACAGGCATAAAAATGAATCACATGAATATGAATCACATGTAATTGAATTATATGTAAATGAATCATATGAAAATGAATAAATAAACAAAGGAAAAAAAAAAAAAAGATTCGCTCTGGAGGAGAAAGTATAAGAGTTCAATTGTAAAAACATGAATAAATGATTCCACGTGAATATTCAGCTATTATTTATTTATTTATGTGGCGATAGTGGGTGTACATGTGTAGGTGGGCGTGTTTTTTTAAATTCAAATTGTTCTCATTTTTTTTACGACAGGCTTCACAGCAGTAATAATACACTTAATGAATTCTGTGATGACAAGCGTCCACCCACACCGTGGATCAGGATCGCATTTGTAAATAAACACTGATGCTCTGGCAGCTCAATACAGTCATTTATTCACTCACTGGCTCACTGACAATTACATAAAGCCACGTTTGTCATTCAGAAAGCACCTAAACTGGACGCTTTCGTTCTCGCCACAGGTTGGCTGCAGATTACTTCGCGATCGTCATATGGATAAAGTGGTCAGACAGCTGCGTATTTAATGGAACTGAAGACAGAGATGTACTGTACAATGGTAGAACACCAGTATGGCATAGCGCCCCTGGTGTCTGCTCCAGAATAGAGGGATTTATAAAAACAAACCCAACCTCCACATTGAGTCGTATTAGCCAAATTATCAGCATAGCTGCAGATTAGTCGGTCTAATCTAATTCACCAGATTAAAGTTGAAGCTAATGAGAGCAAAATTCACCGACATTCTTGAGAACATTCTCATACCGCGAAGCCTCTGAAGCCTAACGTCTACGATTAAGAGCCAGGACGCAAGGGTTATGTGTTATTGCGGACAATCCAGGAATTAGAACGGCGTCCTTTGGAGTATAACAAAGCAAAAAATGTGCCATATCGCCATTCTGTTAATTACGCGTCTAATAGAGGTGCACTGTTTGAACCCCGAACGTCCGAGAGAGAGATCACATAGAGAAAGCATGCTGGTCACGTGATCACGCTCTTTCCCGGAGAGCCTACGCCATCACCGGGGCAGGAATCATCCGCACTTGTGGAGCGACCGATAGTCCGATTGCTCAACCGACAAATGGCATGTTATAACCTTTCAAAGAGAGTTCTTCGGTAGCTTTCAAAAGGGCACCAACCGTGGAAGGCGGCCATTTTAGCCGATTTTGGAGCTCTATTACATTTACGGTATTTGGCAGATGCCCTTACCCAGAGCGATTGACATTTATTTCATTCAGACAGCTGAGCAATCGAGGGTTAAGGGTCTTGCTCAAGCACCCTGCAATGACAGCTTGGTGGTGCTGGGGTTTGAACTCACAACCTTCTGAGTAGCAGACCTACACCTTAACCACGTCGTGTTTCAGTGGGTTCTTTTTCAAAGCCCAAGGATCAAAGACTTTGTTTATTCAACCAATGACATTTCTTTGGGAGAATTGACAGGTGTAGTTATTTTTAAGATGTGGTGAACCCGTAGAACGTTGTGTTTCCTTTCAGTCATCATTTTACTTCATTCAAATTTTGTTCAAACTATTCGGAGATATCAGCCTACGGCGTGAATCGAAAGCACATGACGTGAACCCAAAGCAAAACGGTATGAAAGTAGGGACTAGGAACTGGAGTGCGCACTGAAAGAGGGACTTGGTGACTAATGCCATGTTCGGTATGTCACTTTACTTTGGGAATGAGTTCTTAAGGGTTAAGGTGACAGGTAAAAACCAAACTGAGTTCTGTTTTGATTCATAACTAGATGACGTCCATACCTCAGCCTGGAGAACGGAGCACGCTGTTACTGTTTCGTAGGTCTGGAGGGTCTTTCATTACCGATCCAACCTCTCGTCTGTTTTGTCTGACTTAAGCACTTTATCAGGAACCAGCCACGTCGATTGACTTCTGAAATCCATCACCCTGAGAGCTGGCTGATAATCTGGTGTTCCCAGAGCACCTCTTCAATCATGCTCTTTGTTTTTCTACCAGGAGAACCCCGACGAGTGGCACACGATTTTCATCCGTTACTTTTCAGACGTAATTTGACGAGTAGCGTTTAGCGCATTCTTTTGTAGATACAGATTAAGGGTGTTTTCACACCTCTCTCGGAGCGGTTCAGCGTGTATATGTGAACACCGACTGATCTGTAGACCCTCCCCCTAAAACGAACCAAAAGCGAACCCTACTCAGACCATCTCCGGAGGTGGTCTGAGGTACGGTTCGTTTGCGGTTCGATTTCTTCGTGTTACGTGAAAGCAATGAGGTCCCGGTCCGCTTTGCGTTTTGGGTCAACACGTGTACCTGGAGGCTTGCCATGTTCCGTCATGCTGCTGAAAACAACACGGAACTTTTCAGCATGTCGGGCCACGGGGGTCGTGTGGCCCCAGGAGGAGAGCTGTGCACTTCTTGAAATTTGGAAAGAGGTAAACGCCAACTATCCTCAACACATAAGGACTAGAACAGAACAGTGCTACAGTGCCGGGTAAACGAAGTAAACGAAACTACGACACGAGCGTCAAAATGGAGAGTGTGCAGAAATGAAGGATTCCTGGCCCTTCCTTGTAGACTTGGATGAGATTTCGGGTGCGAGCACGAGTTCTTATGAAGTTGTGGTGTGAACAAGAAAGGGCCGGAGATCACTTCATTGCTGAAGAGGACCAAAAACAGAACCGGGTTCTCTTTTAGGTTCCACTCTATCGTAAACACCTAAAGGTCTGAGGTTGCGTTCGGTCGGTTCCCATTCTGGTCCACTTTCAGTGGCCTGGGTTCGGTTCTTTAAAAATGAACTATATGTGGAAACACATCGAATTTGTTCACAGTGGAACGAGTTTGATTATCTGCTCATGGTGTTCTTACGCTCAAAACCTGGGACATCATCAGCCTGCGTTTCCTGGCAACGCTCAGGCTTGGGGTGAAATGTATGTCTTCACACTGGCTAAGAATGACTAATGCTAGGAATGACTCTACTAGTGCTGTTTTCTCAACCTGCTGGTGATTCATTCATAAAACCCATAGGCAAGGCGTTATCACTCCTGTTTCTGCATCATTCTCGTCTCTCTGTCTGTCTCTCTCTCTCTCTGTCTGTCTCTCTCTCTGTCTGTCTCTCTCTGTCTATCTATCTCTCTGTCTATTTCTCTCTGTCCGTCTCTCTCTGTCTGTCTCTCTGTCTGTCTCTGTCTGTCTCTGTCTGTCTCTCTGTCTGTCTCTGTCTGTCTCTCTCTTTCTGTCTGTCTCTCTCTCTGTCTATCTCTCTTTCTCTGTGTCTATCTCTCTCTCTCTGTGTCTATCTCTCTCTGTGTCTATCTCTCTCTGTCTGTCTCTCTCTCTCTCTCTCTCTCTCTCTATGTCTGTCTCTCTCTCTCTGTCTGCTCTCTCCTCCCGTGTCACCTGTTCTGTCTCTCTCACTGTCTGTCCTGTGTCGTCCTTCATGTCACTCCTGTCTCCTGTCTCTCTCTCTCTGTGTCACTCTCTCTGTGCTCTCTCCTGTGTCTCCTGTGTCCTCTCTCACTGTTGTCTCTGTGTCTGTCTCTCTCTCTATGTCTATCTCTCTGTCTCTCTCTCTCTCTCTCTGTGTCTATCTCTGTGTCTGTCTCTCTCTCTTTATGTCTATCTCTGTCTGTCTCTCTCTGTGTCTGTCTCTCTCTCTGCGTCTGTCTCTCTCCCTCTGTGTCTATCTCTGTCTATCTCTGTGTCTATCTCTCTGTCTCTCTCTCTCTATGTCTATCTCTCTGTCTGTCTGTCTCTGTCTGTCTCTCTCTCTCCCTCTGTGTGTCTAGTTCCTATTCTCCCTTATGATATAGCTGTGATAAACAGTCGTTTGGAAAACCTTGCAAAATCCCGTGACTGTTACACAGCACTTTCACCCAAGACTCCTCCTGTTCATGTTAAACAAACGTTTCCTAGCACAAAAAAACTTCACCACATCAACGCTTACACGTTTTACTTTGTTAAACAACGCCATGGTTTTAACGTATTTCATTGTGTGGAGCGTCTGCCGTGCAGGTCCCCATGTACGAGCTGTTACTATAGAAACGATAACGTGTTCAAACGAGGGCATTAATATTAACCCATCGTTCGTGTTACAGCCGGAACTACTGTCCGAACTGTGCGTTTATAAATCTCTAATCAGAACATCTTCTGACCAATCAGAATCTATTATTAACAACTCTGTGGACTTAAAGCGCACCTATTATGCTTTTGAAAAGTGCCTGATTTTGTTTTAAAGGTCTCATACAATAGATTTACATGCGTCCGAGGTCCAAAAAAACTCTTTATAATTTAAACCGCAGCATGAACTTTTTTTCACAAGTCTCACAAAACGACTCGTTAAATGATTCGTTTCTCGTTTCAGAGAGCGCACTCTGCTCTGATTGGTCAGATGTCCCAGTCTGTTGTGATTGGACAGCGAGCAGCCGATAAAGACCAGATCCAGGGGTTTTTCTTACAAACCTACGTCGGTTAGTACAGGAAGTAAAGTCTGGAATCACTAACGACTCGTTTCAGCTGTTCAGAATCGGTTCCTTCTTTCGGGAGTCGTTAACTCCGTTCGTCGTGCGCTTTGATTTTTGAAACTTTGCAGACTTTTTTTTTTTACATTCACAAACAGCTCTATGACACACTACATGAAAGGTCATATTTGAAAAAAAAAAAACATAATAGGTGCGCTTTAATAGTCGTTAAATATATGAACGAATCAGACGAATATGTCTCATTCGGCTTGATTTTTCCTGTCGGTCATTCAGGGATTTTGTCTGAGCTGCATTTATACTGGTTAATTATAGTTTGTCTTTGAGACAAAAAGAGCCTTCACTCTCAGTGTCTGTATATATGTCTGTCTGCGTTTTAAAAACGGCTCGACGGATCTAAACTGGTCCCACATGGTCTTTTTCTCACCTTGCCATGTTTTCTCACGCAGAGGGGACACACTGTCCTTTTAAACGGCGCTCTCACGCGGACGCTGCACCGTGATTTAAAAAAAAAAAAAATTTTCGCACGTCCTGCCCGGAGCTGTGAGCTGGAAACATCCCCACTGTTTGAGTTAATGAAAGAGCAGATTATCTCTCTTTGCTTCTGGCAGAACAGGCTGTCCTGAAGAAATCTGTCTTATTGGAGGACGAATAACACTCGACGTTTCGCGAAGCATCGTCTGAGTCAAACCGAGCACGGGAGACTCGGAAAGATCAAGACGATCAGCGACGGCCGTCAGACAGGCATCAGTGTGCTCTTACGGCCGATCGTGCTAACCCTGGTCGTACAGAGTCTGGGTTTTTATAAAGCCAGGTTTAGGGAGAGGTGACGTGGGAGGGATTGAGGAGGACGTGACCAGCCTTTCACATCTGTGGTATTTCGGTGGAGGGCTAACTGAAAGGGCAGGAGACTGACCTTTGCTTGTCAGGATGCAGGAGGGGGGGAGGGGGTGTTCAGCTGGTTTTTTTAAACACAAGCTCAAAAGAAGCAAAAAACCTAATTGGCATTTTGTCTGAGCTGGAAGTTGACTCGAAGAACATAAATGCGATTCACAGGACACTAGATGTGCATAGCAACATTTCAAGCGTTCTCTCGGCTGTTCCAGACGGCACCACCGTGTCTTACCCAAGCGAACCTCTGCCACTACGCTACTCGAAGACGATCGATATGTAACAACGTACGATGTGTACTGACTTCTCTTCTTTGCACCTAACAGGCTTTCAAGTCACGTGCTAAGACAGTACCGCAGTACAGGTATCCTCAATAGACTGTCCACTTTTTGAAAAGACCCCACACGAGAAGAGGAAACATTAGCTTTTGCGTGATACGTTGTTATTATCGTACGTACACAATATTAAACTGCCAGAGAGTTTCAGCGGTCACCAACACTGTTCCTGAAGACTTTTTTAGCCCCAACCATAATGGTGCCCACCTGACCATCTAATCATCGCCTTAAGAAGTTCCTGATCGATTAAAACAGGTGGGTTTTAGATGAAACCTGCAGGGAAGGTAGATCTCCAGGAAGGGGTTGGTGCCCACTGTATTATATTCATATGATCAGACCTGCTATGTGTTACGCATTATGCGTAGGAGCTCCACAAAAACCATCAGAGCATGCTCCTCGTATCAGAGATGAGCCAATCAATATGTGATTGATCTACGCAGGCGTTTTGAGCACTCCTGCATTAACAGACAGGGGAAGCCCCGCCCCTCGACACCATCTCACGCTGCTTTCGACTCACAGGGGCGATCTCGCTTTCACAGGACATTCGACTTACCTAACATTAGACAAATATATATTTAACATACGTTTACTGTATTTATTACGAACATTTTGGCGCCGAAATGGTCAAAACGACATCTGCGTAATACTGAAGAATCACTTAAAAATCCATAATCCAGCTGAGGTTCCACCATCGCCAGAGTTGTTTCCCAGAATGCACAGCTGCTAATGTTATTACACCCTCCTCTACTCTCCTTAAACCTGAAAAGATCAAAAAGAAATGCTCACTTTCCGGTCTTTTTTTCTTCGTTACACAGCTCAGAGGAATGGTCCACTTTAATGTTTCTATAAGGCAGAGTGGGACTGATGGATAAAATTCATTCAAATTAGCCTCAATGTCTTGTTGCCAAGGATACGACCGTTTCAGTGCTCAGAAGCCTCAGACTGTTTATTTATGTTTCCCTGCAACTCAACTCATCACTCTGTATGTAGACGTCTTGTTTCATAGGGTGTGAATGTTCCTCCTCTACCAGGGAAACAAACAAACCACCAGAGACCAATATTACAATACAGCTTCTTTAAAACCGGCTGTATGAGGTTCATTCAGCATGTAATCATTGCTGTGTATTCGCCGATAACGGTAAATACAACTGGGCAACATGTGATCAATAAGTTGAGTCACTTTAAAGGTCATCTCTCTTGCCGAATACACTGATCAGCCATAACATTAAAACCACCTGCCTAATATTGTGCATGTCCTTTTTGCGTCGCCAAAACAGCTCTGACCCGTCGAGCCGTGGACTCCCCAAGACCTCTGAAGGTGTGCTGTCGTATCTGGTACCAAGACGTTAGCAGCAGATAATTTAAGTCCTGTAGTTGTGAGGTGGGGCCTCCATGGATAGGACTTGCTTGTCCAGAACATCCCACAGACGCTCGATCGGATTGAGATCTGGGGAACTTGGAGGCCAAGCCAACACGTTGAACTCATGTTCCTCAAACTGTTCCTGAACAATTTTTGCAGTGTGACAGGTGGCATTATCCTGCTGACAGAGACCACTGACATTTGGGGATACTGTTGCCTTGAAGGGGTGTACTTGGTCCGAAACAGTGTTTAGGTAGGTGGTACAGAACCCAAGGTTTCCCAGCAGAACATTGCCCAGAGCATCACACTGCCTCCGCCAGCTTGCCTTCTTCCCATAGTGCATCCTGGTGCTATCTCTTCCCCAGTTAAGCGACGCACATGCACGCACCCGGCCGTCCACATGATGTCAAAGAAAACATCATTCATCAGACCAGGCCACCTTCTTCCATTGCTCCATGGTCCAGTTCTGATGCTCACGTGCTCATTGTAGGTGTTTTCGCTGGTGGACAGGGGTAAGCATGGGCATTCTGTGGCTACATAGCCCCGTACGCAGCAAGCTGTGAATCAATGTGTGTTCTGACACCTTTCTATCAGAGACAGCATTCACGTTTTCAGCAGGTTGAGCTACAGTAACTCTTCTGTGAGATTGGACCAGACGAGCTAGCTTTTGCTCACCACGCGCATCAGTGAGCCTTGGGCCTTGTCAAAGTCACTCAGGTCCTTCCGCTTGTCCGGTTTTCCTGCTTCCTACATATCAACTTTGAGACTGTTCACTTGCCGCTTACTACATCCCACCCCTTGACAGGTGCCACTGTAACGAGATAATCAGTGTTATTCACTTGTCAGTGGTTTTAATGTTGTGGCTGATCGGTGTGTGTTTGTTCTCGATTCCTCTTGTCCTTAATATGACTGCAGCTGACTGCAGGGAACCTCGTGAGTCATTCACCGTTACCTCAATTATTTACGTCAAGCAGATCAGATGAAATGGAAATAATGGTGTCTGCTTGTAAACGTTTGGTAGAAATTCCTCTTCCTGACAGGATTAAATGCACGTGATGTCCTGGGGTCCTGTTTTACAGCTGTGATTGTATCTCCGTCCAGATTGACCACGTCTGTGTTTTTCTCTGAAGAAAATTACAGATCGTAAGCGGTCATTTTGATCATTTTGGTCTGGATACACATGTACATGATGTTGTGTGCAGATGCCACCTGGTGTAAAGGGAAAAAAAGATGGTTGACCGCTCCGTCGTCTAGTGACCCTCCCCAAGATATTAAACACTTCCCAAATCACAAAAACAAAAAGGGATGCTTTAGAAGAGGCACTCAACCATATACTTGGTCTGGGCAGTAAATATCAGTCTCCTGTGGATCGACAGCTCCCTGACCAGGAAGTAGAGACTCCGGCGTGGAGAACTTTGCAGAGCGTTCTGGATGCGGTTCTCTGTATAGTTCTAGTGTCTGTACTGTGTAGTGGAAATGATGTACTCTTTTTAGTCGGTATATTAGTTCGTAATTAATATTTAAGGTTTGGGTACGACAATTTTTTTCACGATGATGATCTAAATCACCTTTTCTGTTCTGTCCTCCCCACCCTTTCCCAAAAATAAAAACAAATTGAGCAACAGCAGAAAATATTCACAGGTTTTTTTTTCTTTTTATACAAAGGAAAACAAAATTGAACCCACAACCCACCCCTCCGGCTCATCATGGCTACCCATTAACTGTCGCTGGTTATAAAGATATTATAAAATTCAACAACAGGCACTAACCTTTAAGTGGATAGTGTCTGTAACTCCATAAAGTATGCAATAAAGGGATGACATTTAAGAAAAAACTTATCTGTACATCCATTCATCGTATATCTTATTTTCTCGAGTTTCAGAAAAAACATCACGTCCTTTATCCACTGAGAGATAGATGGGTATTTAGCAGGCTTCCAATGTAACAGTAGGGAACGTCTTGCTATAAGGGATGTGAAAGCAATAACATCCTTTTGTATCGAGCTCAAAGGAATTGAAGCTTCAGGAATCGCAAATATCGCAATCAATGGACAAGGCTTTAGATCTGCCCTGAGAATAGTGGACATGATGGTAAAAAAGCCAGACCAAAAACCATGGAGTTCAGGGCAGAAGAAAAACATATGGCCAAGATGACAGGGAGAGCCATGGAATTTATCACACTTGTCCTCTACATCCGGATACATCACAGACAATCTCGACTTGGACAAATGGACTATTTAAAACTTTGAACTGTATAAGTCCAAGACGAGCACAAGAAGTGGTAGTCTGTACCCTCCCTATAGCATGTTCCCAACACTCCTCACTTATTTGTACTCCTAATTCCGTTTCCCACGCATTCCTAATTTTATTACTCGACCCACATAAATCTTAGAAATCATTCCTCTCTGATGCAGGTTATTTGAAAACAGGTCTTCCCAAGCCTGTTAGGAGGAGCAGAAGGGAAATCAGGAAAACATCTAGAAACTAAATTCCATATTTGAAAGTACCGAAAGAAATGTGTCAAGGGAAGATCATAAGTGGATGCCAAATTGGCAAAGCTATCAAACACACCATCAGAATACACATTTCTAACTTGTTTAATACCCTTGTCATACCACACTGAAAATGAGGAGTCCATACACGATGGGGGGAAATAGATGATTGTTGAGTAAAGGACACAAAGAGGATGCACCTACAAATTTAAAATGTCGTCTAAATTGATACCAAGTCCTAAGTGTGCTGAGGACAACAGGGTTATCAATATATAGGGAAGGTTTTGTAGGTAAAGGGGAGTAAAGTAGAGCAGGTAAAGAGGATTCACTACAAGAAGATAATTCCAATTTAGACCAAGAAGATCCAGGAGATTGAACCCAGTAACAAAGTTTATGGATGTGCGCAGCCCAGTAATAGAATTGAAAATTGGGTAATGCAAGTCCTCCACTAAGTTTACATTTCTGCAATAAAGTTTTACTAACCCTTGGTGGCTTCCCTCCCCAAATAAATGTACTAATTATCTTATGCAATGAATCAAAGAATGATTTTGGGAGAGAAAGAGGCACTTGCTGGAACAAGAAAAGAAACTTCGGTAATATATTCATTTTGACGGCGTTGATCTTGCCAATTAGGGAAAGTGGTAAGTTACCCCAAATCTGAATGTTAGATTTAACCTTTGAGATAAGGGGAATAAAGTTAGTTGATAGAAGATTAGATAGAGAACGTGTCACGTTGATACCTAGGTATTTAAAACCTGACTGACTAAATCGAAACGGTAGATCTGACTGTTGGAGAGACAAAACTGGAGTATTAACAGGAAAACAGTCACTTTGATCTAAATTTAGTTTATAACCAGAGACAACACCAAAAGACTCCAGAACATCCAAGACAGAAGGCATAGAGGCGGTAGGATCAGTTACATACAATAACAAATCATCAGCATATAGCGACAATTTGTATTCTACACTGTATCGAACTATTCCTTTAAACAAGGAGGAAGATTTAGTGCAATAGAGAGCGGCTCGATGGCAACAGCAAAAAGCAGAGGAGATAAAAGACGTCACTGTTTTCAGGTTTCAGAGCGTTTTTCGTCTCTCTCTCTCTTCTCGTTTTGTAATTCTGTTCGTTTTTTTGAAAAGTTACGTTCAGTACTTTTGGCACAACTCGAAAACACAGATATGAAACACAACACCTGCGAGCCATACACAGCCTGCCGCCTGTTTTTATCCGGCACACGCACACTCGCGAAAAGAAATGATCTGCTGCGACAACGAGCTTCAATTTTATAACAACGGGCCAGCTGTATTTACAACACAGTTCAGTGCAAGTCCGTGGGACAGTCAATAACCATTTGTGTTTATTCTGATACATAAGCAAACATTCCTCATGACCCCATTCTATAAATAACATTTACAGCATATACGGTAGAAAGTGGGAAGTCTGGGATTTTGGTGTGTATTTACAGAGAACCTAGAACTGCACGTAAAAAAAAAAAAAAAAAAAAGGAAGTGGGACAGACAGCAGGACGCATGGGCTTGGGTCTCACTCTCTCTCGCGCTGGTTAAAACAGACGTGTTTCTACTACCGTGTGTCTAGAAAGGATTCAGAAATGCATTTGGTGATCATTGGGTTTAGATTTAATGATTGACCCTAAAGCCAAAGCGCGTTATCCAGTGTAGCGACCTCTGCAACATTCCAAACCATTCATATGCCATAGATCTCACTGTACCCATATCCCTGTACTGAGAGAGTAGCTTTGCTCTTTACGTTGAACCCTGAGACTCTGCCAGGTTGAATGAAAATACTATTTGAACTGCAAGATAGGGTCGTGGCCCTCAGCTGAAAAAGCCTCCTGCCGGAGATCAAACTATGCTCAGGAGGCATGTGTTTGACTTTTTGAGAGCCCTCCATACCCTCTTATTACTCCCAGGCCCGAGCCCATGTGATGCAGCTCTCTCAGTGATGCGAGTTATCTGTAGTGGAAGTGACTCGAGGGGTGGTTTGTGCAGTGGATATAAACGTCTAGGGAAAAAAAAAAAGAAAACACATACAATAACCTAGTTGCGTAAGTCTGCACAGCCCTTTTGAAGCACGTTTTGATTTTATTACACCACTCGGTCTTTTTGGGGAGGAGTCTATCAGCAAGGTACGTCTTGACTTGGCGATATTTTAGCATTCTTTTTAGCGAAAACATTCTAGATCCATCAAATTGTAAGAGTATCTCCTGTGCACAGGCCGCTTCAGGTCACCCAGCAGGTTTTTCGAAGGATTCGAAAAAGTCTTGAGTCTGGACTCTGTGTAGGTCGTTCACAAACATTGACCGTCTTTTGGTTAAGCCTTTCCTTTGTTGGTTCGGATGCATGCTTTGGGTCATTGTTGTGCTGAAAGGTGAAATTCCTCTTCATCCTTAGTGTACTAGCAGTGTACACTCAGGTTTTCCACCAAAATCAACTAATATTTGTAGCTATTCATGATTCCCTTCACCTTGATAAAAGCCCCAGTTGAAGAAAAGCAGCCCTAAAGCACGATGCTGCCTTCAATATGGGGTCAAGGGGATCCTTTAGTGATGAGCAATTTTTGATGCCTTTTGGAATTGTGGAATAGTAATACATTTTGGAATTGGTCTCATCAGACCATAAGACGTTTTCCCACATGGTTCGTCGTGATTTAGTCGAGCTGGGATGTTTTTTGTGAGAAATGGCTTCCGTCTTGCCATCCTACCCCAGAATATGTGATTGTTGTCACATGCACAGAGTAATCAGTCTCTTGTCCTGCAGCTTCTTTAAAGGGATAGTTCACCCAAAAAATGGGAATTCTGTCATCGTTTACTCACCCTCATGTCGTTCCAAATCTATATGACTTTCTTTCTTGTGTGGAACATAAAAGAAGATATAATCATATATATATAAAAGAAAGTATATGACTTTCTTTCTTGTGTGGAATATAAAAGAAGATATTTTGAGAAATGTCTCAGTTTTTTTGGTCTATACAATGGACGTCAATGGGCACCAAAACTGTTTGGTTATCAACGTATTTCAAAATATCTTCTTTTGTGTTCCGCACAAGAAAGAAAGTCATACAGGTTTGGAACGACGTGAGGGTGAGTAAAGGATGACAGAATTTTCATTTTTGGGTGAACTATCTCTTTAATGTTGCCGTAGGTCTTTTGGAAGCCTCCCTGGTAGGATTTTGTCTTGTCCTTTTATACATTTTGTCGTGACGTCCTGTTCTTGGTGAAGTCACTGTGACGCTCCATTTTCTCGACTTGTTGATGATGGCCTTCGCGGTGTTCCATTGTAGACCTAATGTTCTGGAAATTCTTTTATACCCCTCTCCTTTGATTGATATCTTTTGACAAGCAGCTGTGGCGCAGTTGGTAGAGCGGGTTGTCCACTAATCGTAGGGTTGGCGGTTTGATTCCCGGCCCGGGTGACTCCACATGCCGAAGTGTCCTTGGACGAGACACTGAACCCCAAGTTTCTCCCGCTTGCATGGCAGCTCTGCTACCATTGGTGTGTAGAATGGGTGAATGAGACATGCTCGTGTAAAGTGCGTTGGATAAAAGTGCTATATAAGTGCACATTTAATAACCAAGCTCTTTGTGAACCATGGCAGTCAGATGAAACCAAGAAGATGTGAAGAATATCCCACAGAAACAGCTGATCTTTGTTTTGGGGTTAATCAGAATCACCGTATTGATGACAGCTGTTAACCGGGATGTGTAGACTTTTTATATCCACCGTAGAAGACGCCAAGGCAGGAATAATAGTCGCTCTCTCTTTTCATTCCTCTGGCCACACGGCTTTGTTTTGGACTCTGTACAGAGTTGATTCATTCCTGAGTGTTCAGAGGAACTTTGGTTTGTTTTGCAGAAGTTGTAGTCTCTCTAGTTGAGACTGTGCAATTATGTACATATTAACAACTTTAAAACCTAGTCACACTAGAGAACCTTATTACAATAACAGATCAGGATGGGTATCACCACTGTTACAGTCAGATCAGAAATATAATAATGCACTTTTTCAACAGAACCGAAGAGCTTTTTTTTTTTTTTATAAGCAGGTGACAACTTTTATGTTTTGTATGGTTTAAATATGTGACTATAGTCTAAAACAACAACAACAGGATATACTGCAATAAAAAGGCATCTTGGCTAGTTAAAATATATTCAATATAGTCAGATTTATCTAGTGCTTCCTATAATCCCCATCCATCTTCAACCGATTACTCTTTCTTCAGGGTCACGGGGGAACCTGGAGCCTATCCCAGGGAGCATGGGGCACAAGGCGGGGTACACCCTGGACAGGGTGCCAGTCCATCACAGGGCACAATCACATACACACTCACACACCCATTCATACACTATGGACAATTTAGACATGCCGCTTCCTATTATAATATTAACATCATATAACATTTTTTAAAACCCATTTTGTAGACTTAAAAAAAAAAAAAACTAATTTCAAGCTTTAAATTTTCTTATTCTATTGGCAGATTATAATTTTGCTTCTTTCTAGAAAGCTAGAAATTATTTAAAAAGTCTAGAAATAGGCCTAATCTTATATTTGGTTTGTTGAAATACATTGAAATAAATTGTACTTTTGTGCCAAAAGTATGAAATAATTGCTAAGATTTTAAAATTTGATTTGCAGCGTAGGCGTCACATGAGGTTTTTTCTTATTGGCTGCTTTTAAACTGCGACTTTTACTTTTAAAGAAGGAGTACTATCTAAAAAGTTCAAATTACTGACTTGAAAGCAGTGCGTCAAGCTTATACATCTTATTTGAAAGTATAAATGTGATTTCAGCATTTTAAAGGGCTGTACAAGAGACGACGTGCTGGAAATAATTCTTAAACTCATACCAGGACCATCTTCTAGTCCCTTCGACATATGCCATATGACACTCTACAGTAGTGGTTAATGACTCATATGAAAATAGACACTCAGGCCTTGAAGAATTTGCTAGTTTGTCATAAGTATTTCTTTTTTTTTTTTTTTTTACCTCGCCTACTAGGTAAACAAGGTATAAAATAGCCACAATAAAATCATGGCATTTAAACTATCAAGAATGCTTTAGTTGTTCTATTCGTTTATTTATCACTGTACCAGTGTTATTGTGGAGAGCTGTGACTTGTTTGCCCAGCAAGGGGCTCACACCCCTCCCCTTTCACATCGCTCTGCTCACCAGCAGCTAAACACAGAGGCCCGGTTTACACTAGTGGTGTAGGACGATCCTCGTCCACACTGGCGTTTCCGCTGTGTTTCAGAAACGATCTCCGTCCACACGACATGACCGAAAACGCAAGTCACATGACTAGTGCTGCAACAACTAATTGAAAAATAATCGATTATGGAAATCGTTATCAGTGAATCTCATCATGGATTAGTAGGTCTGCGTGCGGCACGAGGGAGATTTACTTACACATTACGTTACTTCTGTTCTGACAACACGCTTCGGAGAGTAAATACTAAAGTTGTGTCCCAATTGAAGTACTATACACTTACACTATGCACTATGTACTCTACCGTCTAGTGTATGACTTTTAGAAAGGTAATACCATCTCAAATAGAACAATAGCGGGATTATTTATTTATTTATTTTTTACACAAAACTGCACAAGAGCTGTTAAGAATGATAATAGAGTCAGCAAAGCTTGTGGTTCAGTCTCCATGTCGTTGTGTATATACGATCAAGGTAGCGTAACGGTCATATGGTAGGGGCTTGATGAATGAGGGAACGATACGCGATGATCCAGAAGACGTTTCATTTAAAATGACACCGTACTAGAGTAAACAGGGCCACAGAGTCACGATACTCTACACACAGAAACCCAACAGTGTCCTGACTAATCTTCTAACAGACCTGCAGCGATTCTTTTGTTTCTACTGATTGGAAATGTCCGATAAATCGATTTCCACCAGTGTACCGAGAGAAAGGGTTCAATTATCATCATGGAAGCATTAACATCCCATTAACGGATTATCCAAATGACGCATTTATGCAGTATCCTCATTCGTGAGTGTGCTTTATTTAGAGATGCCGTGTACTATTCGGCAGATGTAGCTTCTCCCGTTTTGTCTTTTTAGTCAACGAAATTACGACAATTTTGAATCCAAGGTTTCAGGAAATTATTTTCGCTTGCAATGATCATCATATCCTTACCGAGTCTATTGTGAGATTTCAAAAAAAGTTTCCATAAGTACCCTTTAGAAGAAGAAAAAAAAGAGTGTAGCGTTTGTCGGCATGGAAACCAGAGTTCATTTTCTCCTGCAGGAGAAGCTGCTTCAGTCTCAGTGCGCAGTTGGATTTCCTGACTCATTGCTTACAGTGGGGGGATGCATGGGTGGGAAATGTGTGTGTGTGTGTGCGTCATAAAACTTTTCACTACTGTTGATACTGTTGATTGTCTCTACGTTCCAAGCCGAACCTTAACTACTCTCCGAGCCCAATGTTTAGTGCATCCTTTTTATTTTCTATATGTCCTTGGACTGATGTCAGTTTTTTTTCATCACGGTTTCGATCTGCTTTACGTCTATCCAATCAACAAACTCTTCTTTGCGAAAGTGGTGGCTCAGCGATTAAAGGCTTTGAGCTACTAATCGGAAGGTTGTGAGATTAAATCCCCATCTGAAACTGTAAATGTAACTGATTTATGTGTGTGTGTGTCCCATGTTTTCAGACCGCCGTTTCATTTGAGGTGAGGATACAGGATGACGACTGCATCATGATGACTCTCGAACCTTCAGATCTGAGGGATAACATCACTGCGTATGCTGCCAGGATATCTGGAGAGCCTCGCACCCACATCCTGCCCTTCCAGAGTACCAGCGATGGCCAACTGGCTCCTGCTATCGTTCTTTATAACACCACGTACCACGGGCTCTGTTACACCATCAGCCTTCTACTAGCCAATGGCTCCATGTGGACCAAGCCGGTCAAGACTGTGACTCTGCTCACAAGTGAGACAGCTCCCTGGATCCGTGTTACAAATCTCTGTACACTCTTTTTTATTTATTTATTTATTTATTTATTAAAACACTGCCCCCTTGTTCTCGTCAGAGCCTCTTCCATTGGAGAGCGTGCAGATTTCAGACTACCAGCCAGCTCCGGAGACCGGCGTGGTGTTCGAGCTGCGCTCGCCGTCGAGAAACAGCTTCAGCCGGGTGAACATCAGCTACTCCGAGGGCAGAGAGCAGCGCTTCATGCTCTACAAAGGTCAGAACCTCTCTAAACCAGACGATTCAAATGTATCTTTAGTGGTGTTTCCCCGAAACAACCGGTCGAACCGTTTTATTCAGATTTTCAGAAAGGCAAAACGGTTTTTAAGCACTGGTTGCCTGGGACGTGCTACAGCAACATCACCTTCCAGCTCATCTCCGAAGCCACGGTCAACAAAAGCACCCTGGTAAAAAAGAGCGACGTGATCCACGAGCCACATCGTCACAGGACAGGTATGTCTCACTCACTAGCTTCTAGAAGCTTTTCCTGCGTGTGCGTGTACTGAAATGTCTATGCCGGTCGAGTGTTAATAAAATGTATTCTGTCTTTAATTTATTCATTCATTTTCATATGATTCATTTACATGTGATTCATATTCATGTGATTCATTTTCATGTGATTCATTTACGTATGATTCATTTACGTGATTCATTTTCATGTGATTCATATTCAAGTGATTCATTTTCATGTGATTCATTTACGTATGATTCATTTACGTGATTCATTTTCATGTGATTCATATTCAAGTGATTCATTTTCATGTGATTCATTTACATGTGATTCGTTTACTAATTTGCTTCTCTTTAAATCCAGTTTTAGACTGTGATATTACAAAGGTCTTTCCAGATTATTACTTGCTACACAATAAATGTATTCTGATGCGAAGTCAGGAATCTAAGTTTGCATGTGGGTGAGTTTACAGGATATACAGGACATGAAGAGAGCAGGACAAGAAGACACTTTGTAGACGTCCATTTTAAGTCATACTACCACAGAGATCATTCCGAACTGTATCGGGTTCGTTGTTTTAATACGGGCGCCCAGTTAACGTGTGTACATCCCAGAGGGGGGGGGGGTGGTCATGACTTATTAACGATAATAATCCTTGCATTATTTGTTGTCCGCTTGTCTGTCTAGTACCCAACCCTCCTCTCAACGTGTCTCTGAAGATCCTCCACCTCAATGAAGGAGGCTTGCCTGTGACTAACTGGCGCGATAAGGCGTCCCCCGACGCCCGTCTGCCACGGAAGGCTCGTGACGTCCCCCTAATGGAGGAACAACTAGAAACAGAGGCGCGAGACAAACAGGGAGACCCCAGACACGATGAGGAGTTGCAGTCGGTCACCCAGAGACCTCTTGCTACCGCTGAGAGTCTAAACAACAGCTCAGAAGCGCCATTTGTTAACGCCGTAAATGCATACACACCTACAGAAAGTGTCCCCGCTAACACCAGCGACGTGTCCGAGAGCAGGAATTCCACTGCTTCGTATTGGCCAACGGGACCTCCCTCCCCCGCCGAAGGGGAGTATGAGTTTGTGAACGGCATGGCTCCAGAGTACGAGGACTCGAAGGAGCTCGGCTCAGCCATGGATCTCAGCCCAGAGCCCACTGACGGGTCCAACAGACCGCCTTTGATTCGGCTGGAGCTTCGCTGGCTGCCTCCTCCGCCACCCGCTACGACCGACGGCTTTAACGTCTACGTCTCTCGAGACGGTAAGTCAGCTCGGCCAGCCGTGCTCCGGTAAAGAACTAGCACCAGCTTTGCTGAGTCACCGAGACTTTCGTACTGTCACCCGTTTCCTAGGCGACACGACTGAAAAGGCGGTAGTGGACGAGAACACTCACGAGTTCTTTACCGAGCTGTCGGAGTCTGGGACGTACCGTGTTCTAGTCACCACCGTCAGCTCCTCAGGAGAGTGTGAGCCCCGAGAGAGCGCGCCACACCGAGGATTCACCTTCTACCTCAGTGCGTGTTCTCCACTCTCACTTACCTTAACGTGGCACTGTAACCTATATTATTTCATCATTGTGCACGTGTGTGTGTGTGTGTGTGTGTGTGTGCGCGCTCCAGGTCCTACTGGCGAGTGGCTGGAGCAGCCCAAGGAGCGTCCACAGGCGGTGAGTGTGAAAATGCTGGGGAAGAGCACGGCCTCCGTATCCTGGGCTCCGCCCACGCAGAGCCACAACGGCAGCCTCGTCTCAGTGGTCTCTCTGACGTGCCTCAAGCCCAGCCTCAGTCAGCGCATGGAGACCACCTACTGCTCTGAGGTAGCACACTCACACGTTATGGTGAACTGCCTTCAGATTATAATAGCAAGAATGACACGGATGGAAACTTTCCCATAATGCAATTCACATGCAAACAAAGCTCCAAGCATGAACGGAGAATATCTATGTACCTGTCTGATATCTCTCGCTCTCTCTCTCTCTCTCTCTCTCTCTCATGTGCTTTCTCTCTCTCTCTCCATCTTTCTCTCACATGCTCTATCTCTCTCACACGTGCTCTCTCTCTCTCTATCTCTCTCACACGTGCTCTCTCTCTCTCTATCTCTCTCACACGTGCTCTCTCTCTCTATCTCTCTCACACGTGCTCTCTCTCTCTCTATCTCTCTCACACGTGCTCTCTCTCTCTATCTCTCTCACACGTGCTCTCTCTCTCTATCTCTCTCACACGTGCTCTCTCTCTCTATCTCTCTCACACGTGCTCTCTCTATCTCTCTCACACGTGCTCTCTCTCTCTCTATCTCTCTCACACGTGCTCTCTCTCTCTCTATCTCTCTCACACATGCTCTATCTCTCTCACACGTGCTCTCTCTCTATCTCTCTCACACGCGCTCTCTCTCTCTCTCTCTTTCTCTCACATGCTCTATCTCTCTCACACGTGCTCTCTCTCTCTCTCTCACACGCGCTCTCTCTCTCTCTCTCTCACACGCGCTCTCTCTCTCTCTATCTCTCTCACACGCGCTCTTACTTTCTCTATCTCTCTCACACGCGCTCTCTCTCTCTCTATCTCTCACACGCGCTCTCTCTCTCTCTATCTCTCTCACACGCGCTCTTACTTTCTCTATCTCTCTCACACACGCTCTCTCTCTCTATCTTTCTCACACATGCTCTCTCTCTCACACGCGCTCTCTCCCTCTCTATCTCACACGCGCTCTCTCTCTCTATCTTTCTCACACATGCTCTCTCTCACACGCGCTCTCTCTCTCTCTATCTCACACGCGCTCTCTCTCTCTCTCTCTCTCTCTCTCTATCTTTCTCACACGTGCTCTCTCTCACACGCGCTCTCTCTCTCTCTCTATCTTTCTCTCACACGCTCTATCTCTCACACGCGCTCTCTCTCTCTCTATCTTTCTCTCACATGCTCTCTCTCTCTGTCTCTCTATCTTTCTCTCACACGCGCTCTCTCTCTCTCTATCTTTCTCTCACATGCTCTCTCTCTCTGTCTCTCTATCTTTCTCTCACATGCTCTATCTCTCACACGCGCTCTCTCTCTCTCTATCTTTCTCTCACATGCTCTCTCTCTCTGTCTCTCACTGTGTGTGCACAAGCAAATGTAACTGTCCAATACATAAAACATAAAACACTTTAATCCCTTTTTTAAAATATCATATTGCTAGTTTCGTGGCCATAAATGCAGGCTGTAACCTGACACAGGGCCGCTTAATTGTTTAAAAAAAGGTTACGTTTAGAGCAGACCCATAATTAGGAGGTTTAAATCGTCGCTATCATTCCATCTCAGCCCCCTTAAAACTGTTAAGCTTTTCCTTCCCAAAGCGAATGGTGCGTCTCGATCGGCTCACGGATTCAGTAGTCAGTGCACCGATCGGGGAGTCGGCCATTTTAATCACAAAATCCTTCCAGTGCCCTGGAACGTTCGCTCCCTAAAAAAAAATCCCACAATGCACAGCAAAAACCAGGGAACGTCCATGCTCACCGTGTTTAGCGAGAAAAAAAAAAAAAAAGGCGGACGAACTCTCAGCCAACTTTGTCTACAAATGTAAGTAGCTTGTTATCGTTGTCGTAGCTCTCAAATGATTACCCACGTTAGAGATTTTTGACATTCTATGTACGGTTTGTTTGAGTGTAAAGACTTTTAAGTGTTTAATGATTTATTTATTTTATTAATCCACTAACTAGTGTACGATCCTGCTTGAACTGTTCCCCAGACTCCTCCATTTTGTTTTGCGATTTCATGATCAGAATTTATTTATTTATTTTTTTTTTTACGTTTCTTCAAAGGTTTCCAGTGCTTGCTGAGTTTATATTAGCCAAGTTGCCAGGTTTGAGGCTTTTCCCACCCCGCAAGCCAGTTTAATAACAGAGGCTCGGGTGAAAATGACAGAGGCACACGGTGCGAGCTACGTTCCCATGGTAACCAGAAACTTTTAATTGCAGACTGATGAAAGCGAAAACAGTGAAACAATTACACCGTGATTATATATTTTCTACACCCCTGGCATCCATTTTTGAAAAGACTTTTAGGTTGAAATGAATGAAATGAAAATCCCTCCTTCACTAGACTTCGTGTTTTACTGCATCTGGAGCGTCAGTGTTCGTCAGTGTCTTATTTGTGTACACGTACATGTGTACAGTTTCAAAGTGACAGTGTCTGGTAAATAAGATTTATTCGTATGTCCTACATTCTCACTGCACTCCGAGAGGGGGTTAAACCCTAGAATCAAAACCCTTGTCCAATCAAATCGTTCCCTTTTTGGCCGGCGTGAAAAGAAATCCCTTTAGTGTACGGTACGTGAACTCGGTTTGCTCAGCATTCCCTGACGAATCTGAATCCTCACAACAGATTTTGTTGCCAATTACAGGAAAACACCACCAGTGACATCATCGCTAACCTGACTCCTGGTGCTCAGTACAGAGTGGTGGTTTATCACACCAACGGACCCCTGATCAGCCCCCCCTCCGAGCCTGTCATTATTGATATCGGTACGCACCTGCTTTTGATGTTTTTGTCGAGTTTGTCTATGAATATGTTTTCTTCCAGAAAGGAAGTACTGTGTTTTAAAGCCTGCTATATAAAGAAAAAAGAATGTATTCGTTAATTCATTGATAAAACGTCCTTTTTTATTTTTTTTATTTCGCGAAACCTCACGGCAGAGCCAACCGGAGTGCGAGACCTGGTGGTGTACCCCCTGAGTCCCACGGCAGTCATTCTGAGCTGGCAGAGGCCGTACAACGTGGCCTTCCGCAAATACGTGCTGCAGACCTTTTACTTCAACTCGGCCATGCAGACCGCCCAGTGGACCACGTACTACGAGATCGCTGCTACCGCCTCCGTCATCGCCTCTGTGGTAAAGACAATCCGTAAATCCAGTCAGTCTTCGGACCTGTCCTTTCACCTAAGCACTAGTCGGGATAGGTTTCCAGTTTTGTGTTTTGCCAGGAATCTAGATCAGGGGTCGCGACCCCACTGGTAAATCAACAGAACCCGTGTGGGGTCGCGACCCCTGATCTAGAGAGAAACTCTCAATCTGCTCTTCAGTGTCTTGCCCAAGGAGTCATGTGGGCCAGGTTTATGCATGAAATCGCTAAACCTTTTTTGGACTCATTTGCACCAGAAAAGTTTGGGAGCCCCTGATCTCGATGAAATGAACGATCTTAGAGTAGAAACGACTCATTAGGACTTCGCGTAAGCTCGTTGCTAAGATGTACACCCTCTCTTCTCAAGTCATCTCTCGTGCTAATATGCACGTATCCCAGTGTGCAATTTTCTCTCGATAATTATGATACTCGTGCTTAATTGCAGGCTGCGCGTGCTGAATTGCTCTCTCGCACATTTGGTGGTCGGATAGCACAGAGGCGTTTATTGGCCTCAAATGAGAACTAAAGACTGCTGAAGTAGGAACGCAGTACTGCAGTTAAAACAAGGTCAGGTCAGAGGGCAGTGGGGTAAGATTTCCAAACGTGTGTGTGTTAAGTAATAGGACGAGTTTGTAGTAATTCTGGATGCTGGGTTTCCTCCGGGTATTCCGGTTTCCTCCCCCAGTCCAAAGACATGCATTGGCGTGTCCATAGTGTATGAATGGGTGTGTATAAGTGAGTGTGCCCTGCAATGGATTGGAACCCAATGTCCGATGCTCCCTGGAATAGGCTCTAGGTTCCGCGAGCCTGTAAGGATGAGCGGTGTAGAAAATGGATAGATAGATAGATCTTATGTTCAAAAAATTCACAAAAATACTCTGCTCTCATGGATATCAAACAATTGCAAACAAAACACAGGTTTGTTAACAAAATCTTTGTGAGCAGCAGTTATTGGCACCCTTTAAGGCAATACTCAATTCTCCTATAATGCCTGATGAGGTTGGAGAATACATGGCGATGGATCTGAGACTGTTCCTCCATACAGAATCTCTCCAGATCCTTCACATTTCGAGGTCCATACTGGTGGAATCTCCTCTTCAGTTCACCCCACAGGTTTTCTATGGGTTTCAGGTCAGGGGATTGGGATGGCCAGGGCAGGACCTTGATTTTGTGGTCAGTAAACCATTTCTGTGCTGATTTTGATGTAGAACCCGATCCCATCTGAAGTTCCAGTAGTGTCTGGCAAACTGAAGACGCTCGAGTTTGTTTCTGGATGAGAGTAGAGGCTTTTTTCATGAAACCCTTCCAAACAACGTGATGTAGGGGACTTTGTAGTTTTGGACACTTTCTGACCCCAAGACACAACTAACGTCTGCAATTCTCCAGCTGTGATCCTTGGAGATTTTGTGGCCACTCGAACCGTCCTCTTCACAGAGCGTTGAGACGATTCAGACACACGTCCAATTCCAGATTGATTCAGAACATTTCCAGTTGGCTTGAACTTCTTAATTATTGCCCCGATGGAGGAAATGGACATTTTCAATGCTTCTGCTATTTTCTTATAGCCACTTCCCATTTTGTGAAGCTCAACAACGTTTTACATCACAGCTTTATTCCTTGGTCTTACCCATTGTTATGAATGACTAAGGGGATTTGGCCTGTGTGTTACATTCATATTTATAGCCCTGTGAAAAAGGAAGTCATGCTTGAGCAATGTCCTGTTCCTAGTCACCCCGGGTGTACTAAAATAAATGCAAACTCTCAATGGCAATATGCTTCAAATATATTGTTCTCATATGAATTCATAGGGGTGCCAATAATTGTTGCGCACCAATATTTAACAGATTGATGTATTTATTTATTTTGATATCCATAAGAGCAGAGTATTTCGGTGAATTTTTGGAACAAAAGATCAAAACCCTTCACAGATCGGAGCAGAAGATGTGAATGGGGGAAATTAAAAAATGTCCTTCCCCACGCCATAGAGGTCTGAGGAACCCCTCGAGCCAAACGTTTGCTGCATCATGCCTAATTTGCAGTCAGGTGCCTCTTGTCGTGGTGTTGCTGAAATCACGCGTCCATGTCGCCTGTCACTTCGTCGCTCGCTAGTGCGAAAGCAGATTTATCCGGTGGCACGGCGTAAAAATAAAACCCCCAGAATGGAGGAACTAGATCTAGGTACTCCAACGACGCCTACGCTTCTTCTTTATCCTTTAACAGAGAATGACAGATCTCTTGCCTGCATGGTACTACAACTTTCGAGTGACCATGGTGACCTGGGGTGACCCTCCTCTCAGCTGCTGTGACGGATCCACCGTGAGCTTCGTTACAGGTGGGTCGATACGCCACGCGTGTGGATCACGTCTGAGCTCGCACATGGCCAGTAGCATTGCCTTAAAATGTGATCTTAAAATGTGAGAAGGTGATCCTGTTTATAGAGTACGATTACAGAATGACAACAGATCATTACAGGAACGGTTCGTCATGGAACTAATCATTCGAATGCATCGAACAATCGTTCAAAATTCTTCCCGCAGCTCCTGAGGCACCCCACATCTCGTCGGTGGATTATTCGCACGGGGTATTGTATGTGCGCTGGACCTACGGCGATCTCTTCACTGATCTGTCCCACTCCAGGATGATGCACTGGCAGGTGCTGGCCGAAGGAAAGAAAGGCTCCAGGAGACGCTTCTCAACAGATGTAAGGTTCTGCCGATGAGTCGTGTGATATCCGGGAGACACGCCCCGGCGAACTCGAATCGAACGTGCGACGGCGCTTTATCTTAAAAAGCGGTGACACACCTCGGGTCCTATACATTTTATATAACCTCAAATCGTTTTTTTTTTTTTTTTTCAAACGTCAGGATCGATAACGTTGAAGGAAGGAAGAAATAAAAAGTCTTAACGGTTCCCATCGTGAGTCACCGGCCTTGATTCTTAAACGTCCTGTAGTGCTGCTGAGCCGTCAGGAGGCCAGTGGTCATTGCGCAGCGAGTCCAACAGAGAGCATTCGTAGCCTTATTTGCTGATGACGAGCTGTGCTATTGATCGCTTCCTCTGTGTCTGTTTCAGGCCTAATTAAAAAGGCGTTGAGAGGCTCGACTCCTATCCTGTGCGCTCCCTGCTCTCCAGCACTAAGCTGCAATGAATCAAATTACCCCCACACACAGAGCAAAGGGATTAATTAGATACTGCTAAATGTTTCCAGACAGAGATAGTTAGACCTAGATGGTTATCTGCCCTCAAGCCTTTCCGAGAGACGGAGCTTTCGCGAAGCCGGTACTTCTCGCTCCTGCACTATCCATATCTGTAAAGTCTTCGTCCTTCTCCTCACTTACAGTACGTTCTTTTCTGAAGAACCTATGTAGAAATGCATCATGATTTAAGGAGTATGTGCATCATATACACTTGTACATATTCAGGTGCTAGTTTGGGTTTGTTTTTTTTTTTGTTTTTAAATCATTTAGTCATTTGACAGTTACCACCCACTAGCCGTCTCTCCGCTAGCGAGCCAGAGCCGTGACACCTTTTTAGAAGTGCTGCTCATGCTGCACCACAGGGTGGAGGAAAGCGCTAGCTACAGCATTCATGAGCTCACAGAGCGGGTAGCGCCACTCTGACAGACGGAGACGGCAATGCCGTCCTTCGCACCCTGAGAGCACGGCCGATTTCGACGTCTCGGACTGACGTCGTCGGGACACACACTGGCGATCGCCTGACGTTGCTGTCACTCAGGAGTGTCACTCATTCACCTGGTAGGAATTGATGCACTTTGTAGGTTTATAAGTACTGACTGTAGCCCCTCTGTTGCTGTGTGTAATTTGTTAGCCTGTCTCTACTCATCACTGCAAAAGCACCACCACTGAACATAACACTATATCTTGCCAAAGTATGTGGACACCTGACCATCACAATCATATGTGCTTGTTGAATATCCCAAATTTAGCCCCGCCCCCAAACGCTGTTATCATAACCTCCACTCTTCAGGGAGTGTGGTAGTGGGGCGACAAGAACATGAGTGAGGTCTGGGGTTCGGTCTGTGTTCCAGTTCATCCCAAAGCTGTTCACTGGGGTTGAGGTTCTTCCCGTCAGACCTTCACACACCATGTCGTCATGGAGCTCGCTTTGCGATGCTGGAACAGTGTTCCGAGTCTCTTAGTTCCTGTACAGCTGTGTGTTTCAGACTTTGTGGCTACACTTTGAGGAAGAACCACTTTCATACTTTCATGGAAGTGGGTGTTGCGCTGGTATGAGTGCGAAAGCTTGGCGCGACAGCTTTGACGGGTTGAGAACGATCTGCTGATCCACAATACTCAACTCAACCGTCATCAGTGTTAGGCTCTGAAACGGACGGTGAAAACGCACTAGCGGATGATTTGCGAAAGATGAGATCCAGTCTCTTACAAGATGGACCAACGAGGTAGGTGTGTCTAATAATGTACATAGTGCATAGTAAAGCTGCTGCCCCGATACACTAATATCGGCACCACACACACGTGTGTGATGAGAAAGGACCATCATCCGAATGAATATCGTGTCAGTGGTGGTATGATGGTAGTCACTGGGGTAGAGGGGAGCTGACAGATTGTCCATAGCAGCAGATGGAATACAGTACAGAAACTGTTAGGGCCCCTTTCAGGTAGATGTGGCTCCAGTGAGTGGAGCAATAAGGTAGGTGTTATGTAATAAAGTATCCACTGTGTGATAGTTTAACGAGTTTTTCCACAACACCCAGCCGTTCATATTATAATACACAACGTCCCTTTGACTCTGTTAGAGCGTTCAGTTCGGCTTGTTTGGTTTTTTTCTTCTCCACAGGTGATGCGCAACGTAATGAAGGCTGCGCTTGCTCTCCCTCCCGGTGACATCTACAACCTGACGGTCACGGCTTGTACAGAACGCAGCCGCAACACCTCCATACCCCACATCCTCAAACTGGGTGGGTGTTTGACCCTCGACCTGTCGGCTACACGCCCCGTCCTCACGTCGAACCTTTAAGGAAGAACGGGTCACTGACGGCTAATTTGACACGTTCCTGCGATTTTAACAATGCTACGTTAGTACCTTAGGGTTTGAGAAGAGAACGTCACCCCGACAACAAGAAGCTCGTAAACAGCCTGTAGGTAGTTTTCGCCTAGACATTCGATGTCACTACAGCCCGGAGACTGCGTACGCGACTGTATGTGACATCAAAACCACACCTACTACCCAGTGCCAGACAGGGGATCTCAGCTGGGAGTCCAGCTCGGAGCCAGGGGCGTGTGCCGAATTAATGTGAATAGAAATGAATGAAAAGACATATAACTGTGCAAGAAATGAAAGCAACAGTGAGGTCATAACGTGTTCAGTACAGCCCTCAGATGTATCGCGTATTTCTCCGTAACAGATCCAGCACCTCCCAAGTCCCTGTACGCGGTCAACGCTACACACTCTGCCGTCACTTTGCTCTGGACCGAGGAGGGAGTAGTGGACTTCTACCAGGTCAGCTGCAGGCAACTCGGGCCCATCACACAGCTCAAGGTAGGAAGTCGTTACATGCTGGTTCAGTTACATTATACCCAAGCTGACCCACAGCGGTGCTTTTTTTTGAGACTACAGTGGGAACAAGATCATGTCTCAGGTCTTGGCAATGCACTGTGATGACTCTCGTGCCCACACGTCACGATCAGCACCGCGCCATGTGCCCGAGCCGTAACCCGTGTCTCTCCCCGTTTCCTGATAGAAACGCCGAACGGCCTGCACTAGTCAGCTTTAGCTCTCCTGATCCCGCGGCTTACTGTGATGCCAAGAAAGATGTCAGGAGTTTACTCGTGAATGTAATATTAAATCGACAGTTCATTCTGATTGATTCCTTTCTTCTCTAACTACTGGCAGTGTGTTTGTTTCGCACGAGTTTTATTTTCAAACTGCGACCGCTTAAATACTTTTGCATACCGACATTTTCGTTTCCCTTCAACTGAAATCTTCTCTGTTTTTCCTGAAATGAAACCATGCTGTTTTAAATAGAACGAGTCTTCAGCAAAAAAAAAAAAACAAACAGAAAAAAGGACTTCACTTTTTCTAGTGAGGCTGAAAATAAAGAGAGACAGACCCCAAACACAGACTGTGGATCTGAGGGTTAACTGTCGTTGTGTTGTCTACAGGCTGCTGAACCCCAGACTGCCCACTCCCATGTGTTAACTGTGAACAACCTGCAGGCCTCCACCTCCTACAACTGCAGCGTGATCAGTTACAGCTACAGCACACCCAGCGAACCCACCTACATTACCATCGGCACTCTGGGTAACTCCTCCTCGTCTTCCTCCTCCACCTCCTCCTCCTGTTCCTCCTTTTCCTCCTGCTCCTGTTATTACTTTTCCTACTCCTCCTGTTCCTCCTTCTCCTCTTTCTCCTCCTGTTCTTAGTTCTCCTTCTCCTGTTCATCCTCCTCCTAATGTTCCTCCTTCTCCTCCTCCTATTCCTCCTTCTCCTTCTCCTCCCTGTTCTTCCTCATCCTGTTCCTCCTGTTCTTCCTCCTCCTCCCTCTCCTCCTTCTGTTTCTCCTTCTCTTCCCCCTCCTGTTCTTCCTTCTCCTCCTCTTATTCCTCCTTCTCCTGTTCTTCCTTCTCTTCCTTCTCCTTTTGTTATTATTTCTCCTCCTCCTGTTCATCCGTCTCCTCCTTCGCCTGTTCCTCCTTCTCCCCCCTCCTTCTGTTCCTCCTCTTCCTGTTCCTCCTTCTCCCTCTCCTTCTGTTCCTACTTCTCCTTTTCCTCCTTCTCCTTTTCTTTCTTCTCCTCCTCCTGTTCCTCCTTCTCCTACTTCTCCCTCTCCTCCTCTTCCTCCCCCTCTTCTTTCTCCTTCTCCTTCTCCTCCTACTTCTCCTCCTCCTCCTTCTACTTCTTCCTCTTCATTGTCCTTCTCCCTCTCTTCCTCCAGCACCCTCTTTCTTCACCTCCTCCTTCTACTTCTCTCTCTCCTCCTCCCTGTCCTGGTTCTTCTACTCCTCCCTCTCCTTTCCCTCCTCCCTCTTCATTCTCATCCTCCTTCTCCCACTCTTCCTCCTTCTTCTTCTCCTCCTCCTCTTTCTACTTCGCCCTCTCCTCCTCCTTTTCCTCCACCTTCTACTTCTCCTTAGATCTTACTCACGTCAGATAAGAAATAGACATTTATAATAGTGATAGCGTAAATGTGATGGGTGTGTGTGTGTGTGTGTGTGTGTGTGTGTGTGTGTGTGTAGCTCAGGAGATGAACCCCAGCATAGCTGCTATCTCAGCACTGGCTGTGCTCAGTGTGCTACTCATCAGCCTTCTGGTGCTCTTTCTACTGGTGCTGCGCAAAAAGCACATGCAAATGACCAGGTAAGAGCTCCATGACTACCACTACAGCACTGCAGCGCAGCTCGCCCACACTCCGAAAATCAGCCGCTCTCGACACCCGAGATCTTATGAAGAATGAGTTTCATTTAATTACACGGCAGGACATGATTGCCTACTCTAGACTACTGCTATATGAAATAGGAAATATATGGGAAAGAACATGGTCACCTCCATGAAATCATGTTGTGTTAGCAACAAGCTAGCCAGCTAACCTTAGCGATCCGGTGTTTATGATGTATTCACTTCCTCCATCCTGTACGGTCAGTGTTACAGATTGTAGATATAAGTGAACTGCTCGAAAGTAAATGCTCGTATATACAGTGCAACTCATTTAAATCGAAAGAAGGGCTGCTTTGTTTACTGTTCATGCTGCGAGCAGCCATGTTGATTTGACGTCACTTGCTGAACTCGGGAGTTGAGGAGACCTTCCCGAATGAGGAATTCCTAGTCGGGGGTCTGAAATGACGAGTTACGACCTCTAGTCAAAAGCAGCATGGAGTTTTTGTCAGCAGAAGCGTGTCAATTTGTCACAGAACTTAACTTGATCTGTTTATAAGTGGTAAGACTACATTTTTTCCTCGCCTCTTCTGATTGGTTCTGATGTGCCAAGTCACCTTGTTTTAAACCCAGCAAAATGGCAGCCCATCAGCATCTCTATCTATTGAAGAGTGCTGCGCCTGACGTTAGCACATAATCCTATACCTCTGGGAATTACATCGGAGCGTGAAAAAAATGTAAAGTACTGTTCAATACGGTGGGTAGTATTCTTATAAGCTCCCACAGTCTCCTGAATCCCAGAGTGGTGATAAAATAGCAGTTTATCTGTAGAACAACTGCTTATCAGGACAACCTGCATTTGTAGCCTATAAATTTGTTTTGTAGAGTATGACGACGGTATTAATAACCTAGTGTTTACGTTGATCATAGGTATATAACGTATGTCGCCCCGTTGTTCTGTAGTGTGTCTGCTTAGTTTTAAGAACCCAGTGACACTGGGTTTGAGACGGATTGTTTTGTTTCATTTCAGGGAATGTGGGGCAGAAACCTTCGTCAACTTCGCCTCCTTTGAGCGCGATGGGAAACTTCCGTACAACTGGTAGGAGTTCTGACGTATTTTCGAAGTTTTCAGTACAGCTCACGATGTCAGTCTGCAAGTGCTAGAAACAAGAGACGTCAGTAGCCACACACGCATACATGCAGAGACAGCAACAACATGCACAGTGCGTGTAGGATGTGAATCTGATCCTTAACGTTAGATTAGAGATCGACCGATAATCGGTTTTCCTCATCATCGGATATCGGTTTTGTAATATCTGATCCAGCGAAGAAATGCCGCCATCTTGTGGGCGTTTTGAGAATTGCGTGCAGGATCGTTAACAGCCATCAATGCACAAATTCGATGGTTTACAGAGCAGCATGGTCGCTAAGAAATAGAGACAAACTCAGAGTCACGTAATCTGTTCACCTCATTGAAGCTTTTATTTAAAGTAACAGTGCACTTTATTTTTTGGTGTATAAATAAGAGGGTTTTTTTTTTGGTATGCAAGGACGAAGAGAAATTGACAAAATTGTTATAAATAAATCGGTTATCGGGCACGTAAACAAGCAAATAATCTGAGTCGGCATCGGGTGTTGAAAAATCAATATCGGTCGATCTCTACTTTAAACGCATGTAGAATTATTGATAGCATCACACAAGACACCGGGAGTCATTCGTAACAAACAAACAAACAAACAAACAAAAAAACCTTACCCTTAACAGCTCTCTCATAAGAAGTCGCCGTTGAGTTCTCGAACCCGATTGGTCGGACAGCGTGGCTCGGACAGTTACGGCTGTAACACGAACAACAGGTTTATATTAACGCGCACATTCTAAACACGTTATTGTTTCTATGGTAACAGCTCGTACACAGGGACTTGTGCAGTCATCGATGTGGTAGAGGAGGTTACGCTTTCCAGTTTCTCTGTAGGATTGACCAGCTGTTTCGCGAGAGCTGGAGAAGGCGCTGCTGTTTGCCGCAGCTATGACATAAGCGCTAACTGGAACTACCTCGTCTCTCGGTTGTTTCCCACGGCATTAACTCTAACTGTAAACGGCGAAAATGTGCGACTTGTCGTCGGTTAATAAACGAAACATCGTAAACGACGGCATTCTGCTGTGGTAAACGTGGAACATCGCGCTGTTTATACAGAACACATTCACGTCGCGTCGTGTCTCATCACACCACTCCAGTGTGGGTCATGTTTCATTCCTTTAAGATGAAACTCTGAATACGCTTTGGAAGAATTCTTGTTGCTAGGGCACACCAGATGCATTCCCCATCCCGAGGTAAGAAGCATTTCAGTTCACACACGAGAGCCTGCACACACACAATCGGAAACATATCATCTGCAAATAAAGTCTTAACTCTATACAAGTCCATTGAAAAGAATTATTTTTATATTTTTTTTACACACACTGTGAAATTGAGTTCAAATTCTAATCTACAAAAGATGCCACGCTTATCGACATGTCGTTCGGACAGGAGCGCTGAAGAACGGGCTAATTATTCACTCACAATAAAATGTAAAGAAATAAAACAGACGCTTACTTGTCAAGTACAGTGTCCTCCAGAATTATTGGCACCCTTCATGAAAATGGGGAGGGAGGGAGGGGGGGTGAATAAAAAGAATAACACATGCAATAAGTGATATTTTGAGTGGAAACATACAGGAACATTGAAGAAAAAGAAGAAAAAAAAATGGTTACATAAAACTATACAATGGCCAAAAAAAAATGTATTGGCACCCTTACAATTAATATTTTGTATCGAGAATACTAGCACTGAGATAAGTTCTGAGATACGTTTTGAAGGCTCTTGTCGACTGCTCCATTTCGAACATTCTTATCTCCACTCCTTTAATATTCTTATATTCTTCGGTTCTCACACAGATCACAGGTTTTCAGGACGGTTCAAATCTGTAGCCCGAGATGTTCATTGCAAAACTTTGATATTGTGTTTCTTTTAACCTCCTCCTGTATTGATCCGGAAGCATGTTTGGATCGTCATCGTCTTGTTGAAAGATCTGTTTGTGGCCAAGTCTGTACCTCCTGGCAGAGGCAACCAGGTTTCGGGCTCACATATCGAGAATTCAGGACGCTGTCAGTATTATATAGAACCGTCAGCCACATAATATTTTGTGACGACGTGTTCAGGAAGAGCTTGTTGGGAAAGTGAAGTTTAACAGTTGACTTTGAAACTGAACTGTGCGATTGGACACCTGACGTTCCGGCGCCTTCATCACTTCGTCACCGTCGTCCTCGCAGCGTGTCAGGGAGGTCTGCGCACCCGTCTTCCATTCCCGACCGTTTCAAACTTCCTGTTCCAGCCCTGACTGTGCTTAACAGTAGGTTTATATATATCCATGACCTGATTTGTGCAGGTCAACAACCATCAATGTCTTTTGTATGACATTGATGAGAGGTGAGTAGGAGAAGTAGAAGGAGGAGGTGAAGTAAGAGGAGGAGGAGAGGGAGAAATGACGGAGGAAGAAGAGGAGGAGGAGAAGGAAGCTGGAGAAGTAGGAGAAGGAGGAGGAGATGGAGAGGGAGAAATGACGGAGGAAGAAGAGGAGGAGGAGGAGAAGGAAGAGGGAGAAGGAGGAGGAAGAGGGAGAAGGAGGAGGAAGAGGAAGGAGGAAGAGGGAGAAGAAGGAGGAAGAGGGTGAAGTAGGAGGAGGAAGAGGGAGAAGGACGAGGAGATGGAGAGGGAGAAATGACGGAGGAAGAAGAGGAGGAGGAGAATTAAGAGGGTGAAGTAGGAGAAGGAAGAGGGAGAAGTATGAGGAGGAAGAGGGAGAAGTAGGAGGAGGAAGAAGGAAGCTGGAGAAGTAGGAGAAGGAGGAGGAGATGGAGAGGGAGAAATGACGGAGGAAGAAGAGGAGGAGGAGGAGAAGGAAGAGGGAGAAGGAGGAAGAGGGAGAAGGAGGAGGAAGAGGGAGAAGAAGGAGGAAGAGGGAGAAGAAGGAGGAAGAGGGTGAAGTAGGAGGAGGAAGAGGGAGAAGGAGGAGGAGATGGAGAGGGAGAAATGACGGAGGAAGAAGAGGAGGAGGAGAAGGAAACTGGAGAAGTAGGAGAAGGAGGAGGAGATGGAGAGGGAGAAATGACGGAGGAAGAGGAGGAGGAGGAAGGAGGAAGAGGGAGAAGGAGGAGGAAGAGGGAGAAGGAGGAGGAAGAGGGAGAAGAAGGAGGAAGAGGGTGAAGTAGGAGGAGGAAGAGGGAGAAGGAGGAGATGGAGATGGAGAGGGAGAAATGACGGAGGAAGAAGAGGAGGAGGAGAAGGAAGAGGGTGAAGTAGGAGAAGGAAGAGGGAGAAGTATGAGGAGGAAGAGGGAGAAGTAGGAGGAGGAAGAAGGAGAAGGAAGAAGGAGGAGGAGATGGAGAGGGAGAAATGACGGAGGAAGAAGAGGAGGAGGAGACGGAAGAGGGTGAAGTAGGAGGAGGAAGAGGGAGAAGTATGAGGAGGAAGAGGGAGAAGGAGGAGGAAGAAGGAGGAGGAGGAAGAGGGAGAAGTATGAGGAGGAAGAGGGAGAAGGAGGAGGAAGAGGGAGAAGGAGGAGGAAGAGGGAGAAGGAGGAGGAGGAAGAGGGAGAAGGAGGAGGAGGAAGAGGGAGGAGGAGGAAGAGGGAGAAGGAGGAGGAAGAAGGAGGAGGAGATGGAGAGGGAGAAATGACGGAGGAAGAACAGGAGGAGGAGAAGGAAGAGGGTGAAGTAGGAGGAGGAAGAGGGAAAGTATGAGGAGGAAGAGGGAGAAGGAGGAGGAAGAGGGAGATGGAGGAGGAGATGGAGAGGGAGAAGGAGGAGAGGTGGTAATGGATAACGGAAGAGTTTTACATGTGTGCAACCTCATATTTATACCTCAGGGAAACAGAGCATGATTAAAGGCAACATCAGAGTTTCTGGGCACTGAAAGCAAATAAAAAAGGTTTCTTTTTCTAACACAAGGGAAACAAAACAAGCTTCCGGGTGTCAATAATTTAGGCACATGTATTTATGATATCATAGACCTATGATAAAGCAAAAGTTCTAGAGGGCACTGTATGTGTGGTTCATTGTGAAATCGACGTGCAACACTGCACATTTTTTTTAAGGGTAGGGTTTAATTTAAAACGATACATTGTAAACGTTTTTAGTACTGTTCCAGACTCTTCACATCTCCTGCATTCATCGTATTGCAGGTGCTAATCTAATTCATTTGCGTAATGATCTACATCCTGCACCTTTAGGCAGAAAGGCTTCATAGTGAAGCGCTGCACCTCCATTAAAGCAAAAAAGCTTGCTCACACCTGGCACTCACGTGCGCGACGGGCGATCCGACTCGAAGTGGAGTACGATCGTAAGTACAGGTGTGAACTCAAAGCACGTTCGGAGCGATGCGTACGACCAAACAACAACGATCCGAGCAGCTCGTACAGGTACATGAGATCGGACTCGGAGGACGTTTAAAACATACGCGGACGAACGAAGTCCGATCGCGAAGTGGTCACAGGAGACGCTTCGCGATCGGATCGCTCGAGACAGATGTTAATTCCAGGCCTTAGTTTGCGAGATAGGAGTCTTAAAATTACAAGCAGTGTCAATATTTAATCAAGCAGGTTCAATTAGGCTAAAACAAATGAAGATTTTTTTTCTTTTTGCTTTTCGAATACACTCCATGGTTCGATGAATAAGTCGAGCACCAGGCACTCGCCATATAATGTCCAGGAATATAACAGAAGCAGAATACAACCGAACTTTTTTCCCCATTATGTCTCCAGAGTCTCTGTTAAATCAACGACAAATGAATATGGAAGGGGGTGTGTGTGTGTGTGTGTTGGGGGGGGGATTTCTGAACATTTTCACGCACTGACATTATCACACACACACACGCTGACGCTGTAAGGAGAGTGTGTTCCATGCCATACACTTGAGATTAATATAACAGCTTAAAGACAGTCAGTTAAGGCAGATTTTGGCCAATCATCTCATTGAAAAGAAAAAAAAAAAAAAGACCTCTAAACACTCCCATTACCATTGTAATGAAATGTGTCTTGTACGATATTTATGTAAATGTCTTTGATTTGTCTGCTGCTGTAGTGATCATTAATGTTCTTGTCTTAAGCATAAAGGTACAAGCAGGGTGGCCCTGAGTAGCCCACTGTTTATATATCATCCGAACAGTTTCCACGTTGACATGACGATATGGTACTAGATAGAGATGTATTTATATAGTAATGCCACTCACGTACCCACAGCTGGAAGATAGATGTCTGCAAGTTTTGCTTTCGCAGAAGGAGGGTTCAACTCTAAGTCTGCTGTCATGCACCATTTGATCACACGCCCATAAACGCAATTGATAAGCTAATGACACTGTGGACTGCATGAGGCATTAATTAACCCTGTATGAAGCACTAATTAAAAGTACGTCTCAGTCATCACTGTCTGTCACTATTACTAATGAAGCACCATGTTTTGTCCCCAACTTTTTTTGCCCTTGGTGTTTGTCTGTGTTTTTTTTCTTTCTTTCTTTCTTTTCTTTTCTTTTTATTTTATTATTTGAACCCCTTCAGGCGAAGGAGCCTCTTTGCCTTCCTTACTCTTCTGCCATCCTGCCTTTGGACTGACTATCTTTTGGCTTTTTATATTAATCCATGGTAAGTAAAGCCCTGCCAGCCAGACGCTGCATCATGGAGGCATGTGTAAAATGGTGCACGGCCTGAGCTCCACGACCATAGACACGGCTACAGCACGTTCACTCGCTTCCCTTTCATCGATCGTAGCGTGAGAGCAATCGCTCACTTTAATAACGTCCTTAACCTTTATGTTCTGTTCTGGTGAAGATTTCTTCTTTTTTTTTTTTTTTTTTTTATTCTTTCACTAAATGAAGAATGAGGTGCTTGTCTCAAATAAACGTCTTTAAAAAGGTCTATACACTATCTAGCCAAAAGTTTGTGAACACCTGGCTCTCACACCCGTATGTGCTTGGTAAACATCTCGTTCCAGATCTAGTTCTCATTCTGTTATAATAAGCTCCAGTCTTCTGTGAAGGCTTTCCACTAGATTTTGGAGCGTGACTGTGGGGATTTGTGATCATTCAGCTACAAGAGTATTAGTGAGATCAGGTACTGAGGAGGTCTGGGGTGCAGTCGGTGTTCCAGTTCATCCCAAAGGGGTTCAGTGGGGTTGAGAACACTCGAGTTCTTCGACTCCATCCCTCACACACCATGTCTTCTTTGTGCGTTGTGATGCTGGAGCAGTGTCCGAGTCTCTTAGTTCCAGTGAAGGGAAATTGTAACGCTACAATTCGGGTACAGTCGAGTGCTTCGAACTCTGGGGCAACATCTTGGGGAAGAACCACATATGGGTGTGATGGTCAGGTGTCCACATACTTTGGGCGATATAAGCTATACGAAAAGTTCCTTATTCTCTTACTTGCACTCGAATCACCAACCAACGCGTTTTAAATGTATTGCCATAAAATTGTGAACAGAACATGAAGGTTAAGGTTCAGATGGGGCTTCACATTGTGAAACGCTCTGTCTATGGTTGCACACCAGAGCACACAGGCTTGACAATAATCCCGCCATAGCGATATCAGTAGTGGCATGGCTCTAACCGAACTAGCATGAAACTAACCCTAGCCCCCGTTTCCATGAGCCGAGGTTACCCGATGCCAACCCTCTGGATGACTAAACCATACTAGCAGCAGCTAGCTAGCTAGATAGATAGATAGATAGATAGATAGATAGATAGATAGATAGATAGATAGATAGATAGATAGCCGTAGTAGTTGCAGGGTTTGTTTCTAAGAACGTCTGAGATTTGGTTTTATTTGCTTTCTTTTTGCATGCGTTTGCATTCCGGGTCTAACGTTGAATGTACGGCCGTGAACGCGAATGAAGTGTATGGAAAACAAGTCCGTATCGATCAGCTTTGAAGGAGGAATGCATGCTCCGACGCGAAAGCTTGCCTTTAACACATCCGTCGAATTGAAATGAACCCGATGCACTCCCGATGATGGTGTGACTGATGTATGAAACAGTTGTTGTTGTTTTTTTCTAAGTGGTATTGTGATAAATGAAGCAAGGCACAGTTCAGTAAAGTGTCCTGGACCTTTTTGTACCTGTAGGAGCAAGACTGCTCTAAAGAAAAGGAAGCTAACAAGGTAATACTAACTCTCTGTGTGTGTGTGTGTGTGTGTGTGTGTGTGTGCTATTTGTGTATACCTGTTTTTGTTGTTATGCTTGAAATCTGAGCCAACTAAACTCAAGCCATGTAACACTACATATTAAGTGTGCTTTGGTTCAGAGGAACTCCTTTGTGTGTGAGACAATGCATGACGTAGTTATGAAGGCTGTTATTAATTATGAACTTGAAACAAACGCAAACGTGAATAATGTCGTAATCGCTGGCGGCGATACGGCTGTATCGATGGTTCGAGGGGAAATGGGGGAGGATGAAACGTCGGTGTGTTTTCTGTGAAAGCTGAAATGTTCCCCGTCTGTGTGCAGCCCAGTGCAGTTGGATGACTTTGAGGCCTACATTAAAGACATGGGCAGAGACTCTGCGTACAAGTTCTCCCTGCAGTTTGAAGTAAGGACACACATTTTAATTTCAACGTACTAACCTTTCGCTCTACTCGGACGGGATTGGTTTATCAGCAGGACGTCTGCGCTAGAGTGTTGACACGTCTCGTCTGTGATCCGGACAGCTGTTTAAAATGAGCACCGGAGCAGCAGCGGGTTTACAGCAGGTTGCGTTTTCTTTTCTACGAACCCGCACGCTTGCGTCACGCGGTCACGCTCGATTGTCCAACCTGAGAGGTCAAAGTAGAGACGTCTGGAGTAGAGACGAGACGCCGGCTCTTATTTCGGTTCCAGCAGAGATTGAAAAACGCAATAAAACAAAAAGTATATATAAACGAGAAGCATGCGCTTTTCCGCTTGGTGTCAGCGCAGGGAAAGGTTAGCGATACGCACGCTACGACACTAAATACAGCGAGCAACGGTTAAACATCTTTTTTTTTTTTTTCCCCAAGGCAAAAACAGTAGGTATTTCAACCTGTAACTTTCTCAGAGGAGGATGGAGACAAACACCGACATGCAAATAAAATCACAGAGCAGCACCTGTTAAATAAGTACATTTAATCCTGTCTGAATTTGATTTCGTAATTTACACCAAATCCGTCCCGATCCACGGTTGTGTGTGATGATGTGTATTGTTTCAAGACTCGTGCATGATACATTCAGTCCCTTCTGAAGGGATCGGAACAGCAAGGCCGATTCTATCGTCTTCGCTGTACACTGAAGCCACTTCGGTTTGAGATCACGGAGACCATCTTGACCATCTCAAAGTAGAAGATTACACCTTTTGTTTGAACCCACCCATGAACATGTGACTGAACATGTGGTGTGCCCTGTTCAATCGATTGTTTAAACAATTAATAGCGATTAAGAGTGTCTTCTCTTGGTTTGAGCCGTGAGTTTCGCTTGTGAAGACTGCGTTTGTTGTTAAAAAAAGGATAAACCAACATGAAGACCAGAGAGCTGTCTATGGGAGAAAGGCAAGCCGTTTTAAAGCTGTGAAAAGAGGGGGAAATCTATCAGATATCCAAGCATTGGGCACAGCCTGGAAAAGCAACACAAAAGAAAAATACAACAGTTTGGTGTCAGTGTCAACGGGACATGCAAGCAAATATTCAGCGTTATTTACGTTAAGACTATCTGTTTCTGAACTTTTGCTCACCTAAAAACCGGGTGCTCTGCCAGCGCCGGTGCCATGTACAGTATTAAGTTGTTTAACACATCTAGATGTAAAGATCAGGGCATGAACGTATTCTTCTTTTGATCTGGAACCCAGACGTCTTTTCTGTAGCGTGAAAACGACAGAATTGGCTGTGCTGTTCCGGTACTTTCGGAGGGGGCGTGCATTTGATGTGATCGGTGTTCGCAGTGGCGCCAAAACGCATCTCTCTGTCTTATTAAAGGAGCTGAAGAGCGTTGGCCTGGACCTCTCCCACGATGCCGCAGACCTGCCAGTAAACCGACCCAAGAACCGCTACACCAACATCTTACCCTGTGAGTGTTCGTTTCTCACCTCTAAACTCTGTGGAACAATAGTGACACTGATACTCCGCCCACTAACACACACACACACACACACACACACACACACACACTAAACACCAGGTGGCGAGTAACAGCCGTCACTATTCTCCCCCATTTCTTCTGCTTTATTGTTCGTAATGCGATGATCATTTTTCAGACGACTTCAGCCGTGTCAAGCTCATCTCTATGCACAATGACGAAGGCTCCGACTACATCAATGCGAACTACATTCCAGTGAGTACTGGAACACTCACCAAACACGACCTCAGAACTGAACTCGAGTGAAATAAAAAAAATAAATAAATATAAACGAACCAGAACACTTTTCAGGTTTACGACGACTAGCGTCCAGTATATTTAGAAACCTACAGCGCATGCTAGGATTGTGGTTTCTGTTTGGAACGATGCTTCACCGTGGCTTCGTGACGACAGGGCTACAAGTCACCGCGCGAGTACATCGCCACACAGGGGCCGCTCCCGGAGACGCGCAACGACTTCTGGAAGATGGTGATGCAGCAGAACTCGCGCGTCATCGTCATGCTGACTCAGTGCAACGAGCGGCGCAGGGTCAGTGACCGTACAGAATAATTTAACCCCCCCCCCATTAAATGTTCCACGGTTGTCCTGCTCAACTGCAGCCATTTTAAAGAGAAAAGGAGCTGTGCTCCCTGCGAAAAATGACATGTTAACCAGTGAAAATATCTTGAATATACAGCGGTGCTCGAAAGTTTGTGAACCCTTTGGGATTTTCACTATTTCTGCATGAATATGAGCTAAAACATCACGAGATTTTCACACAAGTCCTGACAGTAGACAAAGAGAACCCACTTAAACAAATGAGACACAAATATTGTACTCGGCCATTTATTTAGGA
>CM022766.1:6960869-6965869 GCA_012411365.1 Ameiurus melas | reverse complement strand
GAGTGTCTAATCCATCTGGAGCTGCTCGTATTACTGTTCATTCCAGCGATGTTTCGTAAGCGCAGCTGTCGAAGAAGTGATTTCTCTTTCTGCGCAGGAACAGTACGTCTTCATTCATCAGTGTGTCCTGCTCGTGTGGAAGAAGAAGAAACAGCAGAGTCTCACCAGCGACGTCATCTACGAGAACGTCACCAAGTCTTAAGGGCAGCCGGGACACGTGGACGCAAAGTGAGAATGTTTCGGAGGGTCGTGGGGTTAAACGGTTAACGCACACTTGACGCACGTGCGTCTGGGGAAATCCGAGAGCCACGGAAAAATCCGTGACAGTAAGACAGGCAGGGGTTTAAAAAACAACAACAACAACAACAACACGGAAATGAGAAAACCGGAAACGACACGGTTTAAAGTGGTACGGGTTAAACGTACAGGTTACGATATGACGTGATGTAACGTACTGTACCGAGGGATAGGAAACGGACCACGAACGGAAAAAACAATACGAGAGAGAGAGAGAGTTCACAGTGAAGCTAGACAGACAGAATTGGAGCTTCATGTGAGTTCAGCTGATGCACGTGTAGTTAAGGGTTACATACAGGGGGACGTCAATCGACCAGCGAAACCGCGGCGGGGCCCAGTAACCGATCATAAAGATGATAAAGATTCAGCGTCTGGTATATGAATGAAACAGTCGCGCAATTAAACGCAGCAAAAAAAAAAAAATGTTTGTATTTCTTTATTTTTTCATCGAGGAGGTCCGCAGGAGAAAGGAAACATTCATAAGCTTCGGTAGCAAAACTCCTCCATCTTCGTGTCGGAAATGGTCTCTGTTCAAAAAGCTCGGACATCAGGTGGACTTGCAGAACATAGAGCTGTTAATAGGGCGGGGCGATATGACAAAAATATCATATCACGATACTCGTACAGAACAATACACCATGCACATCATGATATCGTTTGGCTAACCAACTGGAAAACTACATTTTCAAAAAATTCAACTTCGACTTTTTTCCCTTTAATGACGACAAAGACAAAGACGTTTCTGATTAAGTGAGGTGAAGATTTTATTTTTAAATGACCTCAAATGAATGGCATCCATTCAGTACTGTTCCATTTGTAATTATTAAACACGTTTAAAATAAAATAAACCAATAAATACATCAATATACCAACGATATCTCATCAAAATGTATCGTGTAATCATTGATCACGATATTATACCGATATATCGCCCAGGCCTAGCTGGTTAAATAATAAATACCATGTATGATCGATTAAATAGTTTTCCACGGTTCCCACACACTGCTCAGGTCTTCCCTATCACACGAGAGCCACCAACGGGGCGCGCGGGGGGGTGAAGGCTAACGCTAACGCGTGCTTCCTCGGCGACAGCGGCTCGCGCTTGGTCACAGGGTCACGTGACACGCTTCGAGAAAAGCGCTATCCGCCCTCTTCCACATACGGATACCCGTAATCGGTTAGTGTCACTGTGAGTGACCGGCGATTGAACGTACGCATCCCTCCCAACCAAAGTCTTCCTCCTTAGACTCCCGGTCACGGACGGTTGTAGCATCGTCGGGGTTTAAAACTCGCGAGTTCCCAACGACAGATTGAACGCCGTTCTGTCGCGTCATGTGCTTTGGAGAAGTCTTGCACTGTGCATGTCAGGAAATACCCGAAACACAGCATGTTTAATTCACTTCCTGTGTTTGGGCGATGAGTGGTGTTCCACTGCAGTCAGATCACCCCGAGTGGAAACGGTTAGGGAGTTCCTCGGCCCTGCAGGAGGTCTGGGACCAGTGACAGCATTAAAGGGACCGGGGTAATAAACGCTGCGTGATAAAGAGGTGTTGTGTTTGTGAACGTCCTTCTGCTGTGGTCTGTGGTCTAACCTCAGGGTTCTCCTGTGTTTTACAGGCTCTGATGACGCCCTGCACTCTCCTTTGCTTCAGGCATTTATTCTCCGCAGAAAAGCCTCCTAGATAAACACCACCATAAATAAAGACTGCAGCAGAGGAGCTGAAGAAACCACCCGAGCTATTCTACATTCTATCGTCTCGACCAGTGAAGGCACAATAGGACAACAACAAAAAACAACAACCACGCCTTAAGGAATCCACAACAACGTCCAGGCTGCTTTCTTTCAGCAGAGTCACTGCAGCAGTTCTCGAGAGAGAGAGAGAGAGAGAGAGAGAGAGTGTTTGCGGTTGTTTGAAGAGCGCTGGCCGGATGGGACAGAAAAAAAAACAAACAAAAACAAAAAAAAAAGAAAGAACGTTTAGCATTTAGTTTTTACTCTCAGGATCGTCTGCAAGCACCCACCCCGTCTGCTGTGCTACCACACCCAGCGAAGGCGTGAGGAGGTCCAGGTGCTCGTCGTGGACGTCTCTGAGGGTCGCCGTTGGCGCCAGAATTTCTGAGACTATTTCGCATCCATCCAAACTCATCGTAGTATTAGTTTTCATCGCCTTGGTTCCTGAAGCTGCATCAGACTTTTCAATGGTCACACTGCCACTCCCTGGACGGGACATTCAGTACAAGCGTGTGTGTGTGTGTGTGTGTGTGTGTGTGTGAGAGCATTCTCTACTGCTGTATTACTCTTGATAAGCTACTCTTTGGTACGACTACTAGAACCTGAACATTGGATATTCCCGCATTTTTTGCGAAACGATGACGCTCTGAGGTGCCGACCCGCACCGGTCTGTCTGGTCGTGTAAGTGTAAAACATGTCAGTCATGTCATCGTACCTCCTGTCCTCACCACGTCTCCGCACTAGAAGAACCATATCGATGCCGAGGAGGCGGTGTGTGTGTGTGTGTGTGTGTGTGTGTGTGTGTGGAGTGTAGTGACGTTGCCACGGCAGAGCGCTCATAACTCTGGTGTGGAGCTGGAATGTACGCATCATCCTCTCGTGTATAAGGAAGCCTGGCTGATGCCAAGACTTAAAACGTAAACAAACAAACAAACAAAAAAAAAGAAGAATACTCGAAAGGTTTGTTTCGAGTTCAGCTCACTCGGGTCTCACCCAAACCGGAGTGGGAAACAGATCCCGTCACGTAGAGAGATGTAGGATGTGATGTTGTTTTTGTTCTTCACAGCAACGCTGGTGAAGCCGGTCGAGTCGAACTAGAACGTCCGGTGTTGGTGATCACGTGTGGAAACAGCAGCATGGGCGAGGTAACGGCAGTGGAATTACCTACTGGGTTCATATCACACGTTGAAAACGATTTCAGCACCTGTGTTGGTACTGGCAGTGTACTCTGAAGATCAGAACTTCAGAACAGGGGAAGAAAATAATAATAATAATAATAATAATAATATGATAAGGATATCTCCCATAATAAGGTACAAGTATAAAGTCATTCTAAACGAATGAGAATCGGCTTAAAGCCTTAAAGCGGTCTCTTAGTTCATATTAAAGAAAAAAAATGGATGGAATCCATGACCTTCATATTTAACTCAGTCTAAAACTGTTACTCATTGCCTATTGTACCGATACAATATTAGCAGAATATTACGTATATGCCGAATTTCACCGCTCGATTATCCAGTCCACGGCAAACCTATACACACACACACACACACACACACGGAGAAGACCTACAGATATAAGGGCCAGTGTTTGCTCTTCAAGTTTCACGCCTTTTTAAACCATAATGATGATGATGATAATACTTCTTTAAACGTAGTGTACGTCGAGCTGTGTCCGATTTGTCTTTGGTGCCATTTATTTTATTTGATTTTTTTTCCGTGCAACGCATCACTTTAAGCCTGAGCTGAGATCTCTGTTCATCCTCTCAGTTTGAACGTGTGTGCTTATTGGAAACGAAACAATAAAGAAAACAGTTGAATAGGTTTGTCTGGAAGAATGTTCCTTAGTTGGTGTGACGTTGGACGTCCGATATTCACTGAAATACGGAAAGTTCCATAATTTTTATTTATATATTATATATATATATATATATATATATATATATATATATATATATATATATATATATATATACACACACACACACACACACACAGTATCTCACAAAAGTGAGTACACCCCTCACATTTGTGTAAATATTTGATGATATCTTTTCATGTGACAACAAATGACACTTTGCTACAATGTAAAGTAGTGAGTGTACAGCTTGTGTAACAGTGTCAATTTACTGTCCAATCAAAATAACTCAACACACAGACATTGTCATACCTGACACCCAGACGAGCACTTTACAGTGGGTTATATATATATATATATATATATATGCCTGTAAGTCAGTCCCTTCAGATGCCATTGAAGTTAGAAACGTGTTTAACAATGTCGGATGGAACTTTAGAGACGGTCCCTTATTTTCTACATTTCTGCCAATATCGAACCGACTTTATTCCAGTGTGTGACCCTGCTGTCTCACAGCTAAAGCCTGCCCTCTAGTGATGCTTTCAGTTATTCCTGATCCTGATCCCAGCGTACGCAACAGAAGCCCTGGCTCACGTCGCCTCGCCGTTACTGCTGTTCCTCTACAGAAGGCAAGAGCATTTAAACACACCCAGTCACAAACCCATGCAAGGCAGTGTAGATCTCATATAGATTTATTTATTCATTCTGTAGATCTTGACCAGTTCATTTCTTCTTATCGAAGCTCCTTCTTTTGAAGCGCTAGTTGACAATCCTAGAAGCAGGAGATGAGGAACGGTTTCACTATTCGTTTACTGCTGTTTAAGATCCTGTACGGTATGAACATGGCACTTGAGTCACTAAGAAATCAGCAAAAAAAAATAAAAATAAATAATAAATGTCGAGAAACGTTGTACCGTCAAACCGAATCTTACTGAAGTCCTACTGGCCGTCACGCCGGTTCAGAGAGATATTCAGGTCGAGTCGAATCGGTTAAGCATACGGAACAAGCACGTACGGGTCTGAACGTAATCGGAAACGTTTCGGATCAAACCAGCGACGAAAAGAAACGAAACGAAGCCGAGTACTAAACCGTTCTGTCCAGATGATCAGACAT